>CATIWQ010108852.1:0-11229 GCA_949673415.1 Euphorbia schlechtendalii
TTTATTTTATTTTAACTATTGTAATTCTTTTTCATCTCTTTCTTTATCATAAGAAGATGTATGTTAGAACACCCCCACGAAGGGAATAAAACATATTCCCGGATAACAGACCACACTTTTTATCATGCGAGCAATTTCATTAATTAAAATAAGCAACCAATGTGTTAATAAAATGAACGGTTTTATTTAAACAATAAAAGATATCGTAATTGATTTTTTTTAGGCCACGCGGGCCTCACTAAATCCAAAATCGAACATACGTGTTATCCCCTGTGCTAACCTTTGTGGATGCAGGTAGATTAGGATTAGATGTATGTTTAGGACTTTTAATTTTCCTTCGGGTATCGCAATTTCAATTTTCAGGAAATGTAATTAATAGGTTAGCGGGCGATTGCATCCCCCGATTTTTAAAGCCTTGTAATTTTATTTTCCGCATTTACTTTCCGCATTTATTTACAGTTTTTGTGGATGGTTTATTTATTTTTATTTTTTTTTACACTTTGTGAATGGTTTATATTTCACAATATGTGAATCATGCATTTAACTTCAAAAATGACATAAGTGCGAATATGCACAATTAAAAGAAAACGGTTTTCTGTAGATGTAATTTAATATGATCCAATAAGAAATAAGCAACTTATCCCGGACCCGAATCTCTGTGTCTTGGAGGGCCATCCCCCGGACGTTAAGCCTTACAGGACTCTTATTCCTGGAAAGAGCTAATCCAGGTGGCGACTCCACACTGAGAGACGGCGGATTCGGGTTCGAACCGATCTTAAACGTTTTCGTCTTTTTCTCTTTTTAACCTTTTTTCCGAGTCCCAGACCCGGTGCCTTTTATTCTCTTTTTCAAAACACCCCAGTGGACCGCGCCTATGAACCTTCGCGCGCTCTCGGCCCACCGCTCCGTGTCGCCCGCTCACAGCGTCGTTGCCGGGGAAGGCAAGTGTGTTTTAAAGATCAGGAGATTATAGTACAAATTGCTAACTTTTACTCATTTATTCCTTTTCTAAACTATACAATTTTCTAATCTTGGAGGTGATATATCATAATATTTCATCTTAATTCTTAACAAATAGAAGATTTTCATCTATTTTACCCATTCGCGTTCGCGACATATACTCACGCTCGTGAATTTCCTTGTTAAAACATTTTGTTTCTTATTTTGTGTAATCACAATCTCGACTTGTGATAACGATCGTGACTTGTGCGAAAACTACTGCAGTTTGGCAGTTTTTCAACGGTTTCTCTCAAACTCTATATATAAGAGTGCGAATTTTCATAATTCTTCACTTCAGAAATCCGAAAAACCTTTTTCTTTAGACAACATATTTGTTCCAAACCTTGAAAATCAATCAATCCTTTTCTTATCTTCAAAATGGTACACCCTTACAAATCTAATCTAATTCCTCCTTCAAATCTGCAAGAGTGGTATGAAGCGCCTTTTCCTATTTACTCTCAAGAGGAAGGTGATCACCTTGAATCCATCGAAGATGCAGAATTCACGAGTTCCTATATCATTCATAGGAATAGTTTCATTCATTTAGGAATCTATGATAGGGTAATGTATTACCTTAGGATTCGAAATCTCGTTATCTATTCAAACATGATTATTTGAAATAGTGCGGATAATAGTAAAGAAATGTTGATATCATTAGTATGGAAGAATGCTAAGATGGATTGTTTGGAATTTCATCACCAAGGAAAGAAACATAAATTGTCGAGGAAAGCACTGGAGAAGAATTTGGGCTTCCCTAAAGATTGTTACTACAAAATGCTTTCTAGTTAGGATCCATTACCAACTTGGAATCACCTTACTAGCCAAGCCGAATATAAACAGGAGTCTGCCTATAGCCAGTGGATCCGTGACCCCTATTTGCTCACTTTACACTTCTATCTAAGTAGTGCGCTGTTTGGTAGGACTAGTTCCGACACTGTCATTCCCGAAGAATTGTTTATCTTGGAAGCAGTTAGGAATGGCATACCCGTGGACGTATCAGGAATTATGATGGAGACTTTTATGTCTACCGCAATGAATCCTGGTAAGATAGCGTATGGGTGTCGAACTATGGCAAATTTGTTAGGATAAGTTGGGAGAATGCCCTATGCTGCGGAAGTCTTTACTGTTGAAGATGAAATTCTGGAATTAATTGCAGAAGTTTTCTTCAAGTACGGATTTCTAACTAAGTGCATTGGAGAAAATGGGATAACCTATGATTGGAAATCATGGGATGAGGGAGTAGAAGCTGATAAAAAGTGAGAAAGAGAGATCACTAGGGAAGAAGGGAATGATACAGCCAATTTTAGGAGGAAGTTGAATGAATTAATGGAAGAACAAGTCTCTATTCATTGCTAGATTGACGACATCCACACTTTGATGTTTGATGTTGAAAGAGATCTGCAGGATTCGTGTTATAAGATTGATCAGACGATTGAATCACTAGCTCCTGAATAAATTGTTTTCTTTTCATTTAAGTTTAGAACCTTGTATAGTCTTTTCTTTTCGTTTGTTTGTTGTTTGTTGAGTGTTTGTTTGTTTGCTTGTGTATTCATTGCTTGTTTGTAACTGTTTGTTATGAAATAAAAATTTGAACAACAAGACGTTGATGTTCAATTACTTTCATCACCATGATCATTTAGGGTATGAAATAGTAAATATTTATCTTTTATATTTAACAATGTTTATTTTTCTAAGTTCTTATAGGTACAAAGTCTAAAAAATGAAGAATTTGAAGAATTAAAGAAGATCACGACCGCGACATACATCTCACCCTCGTGAATATCAGGTTTCAAAACCTACTATTTCTATGATTAAAGAAGTCACGATCGTGATACAGGCAAAATATAACCGTTACATATCGTGATTCAGCATGCGACAAATGCCGTAACTGCCATTAACGACTTGTTTTGAGCATAATAACGGCTATATTGACTTTTGTGTCCAATTAGAGACCTCTTAGAACTCAATAAATAGGTCTAAGTTGAACCCTAGCCACCACAACCTTTAAAAAGCTTACAAAAATTCTGAAATTTCATCATCTTCACTCTTCAACATTCAACCTTTTTTTCTTTAAACCTTTCCACTTCAAAACAATCAAGATGCCTTTGAAGAATTCTATAAATAGGAGAGAAAGCCAAACATACCAAGAGGAGTATGGTTATCCTTTCCCTTTATGGATAAGGGAAGAGGGTAAGCGCTACCAAAAGCTTAGCAAATTGGGTATTACGGGGATGATATTCCTTGATATGGTCTTCTTGGAAACATCGAATCTCCGTAGAGAGATAGAGGCTTATATTTCTACTCTTGGACCCACAAAGTTTGTGGATATACAATTTCCACAAAATCGAGATTGGATTCTCGAATGTCTAGTGACATTCGACTATGAAGATGCAAGGAAAAGGGCGACAAAATTCCGCAATCAGGGTAATCAATATACCGCGACGAGGGATATGATGCATACTTGGTTTGAAGTCGAAAAATCATCAACCATGAAGGATTCTTTTTAACCAATTTGAGTTTAGGCAAATTTAACTGGTAAGAGAGCCTTCGACCCCAAAAATTCTCCAAATAAACTAATTAAGGATGAGTGCATTCTTCTTCTCCACAAATATCTTTTCACTTCGGTATTTGTCGAGTAGAGAATACCAAAGTCTAAAAGAAAGATTTGTTTGTTCTTTCTTACGCTTTGATAAAACAAAAGCGGAATTCGTGGATATCATATGGGACATGATGAAGAAGAATTCTACAAGTATGAGAAACAAGATTAAAGTGGTCGAAATTATCACCGCTATTGTCTTGGGTGCAAAAAGCGAACTCCCCTATGTCCAACAATCGGGTGAGTATTTTCGCTATATGGATGGGACTTACTTAAAGAATACCGGACTTCTTCAAGAGAATGATGGTGTATATTCTTTCTACTCCTCTTCAAACACACGAAGAAGCTAATCTTGACTCATGAAGATTCTTCTGTTGGACCATCTAATCCAATAGCTAAACATCATCATGGAAAAGCTCCAATGATTGAAGAAGAAGAAGATGAAGAAGAAGAAGATGATGATGATGATGAAGCTCCAAAAGATTGGAAGGCGAGCATGCAACAAAAATTAGACAATTGCCAAGCGGAACTTGGAGTAATGAAGAAGGACATGAAGATTCTAAAGAAAAGTAATAAATCAATGCTTTGAAAATTATTTTCTTTCTTTAGAAAAAAAATGTTAATTTACTCCTAGTCCCCCGGATTCTCCTTCTCAATGAAACGGGGTTTTCTCTTTTCTTTATTTCTCTTTTTCAAATTTTTAGACTAGTTCAATAATTTTCATTTTTATGTTTTTCTTTAAGTTAAAGTTTTCCACAATGAGGACATTGTGTTCTTTAGTGTGTGGGGGCGTTTGTAGAACAAACCCGAAAATCCAAAAAAAATTAAATAAAATGAAAAAATCGAAGAATTTGAAATTTTTTATTGATCTTTGTGTTATCTATACATTATCCATACCTATACTATACTAACATTTGTTCAAAGGTTATTGTGAGTGTTAGATATTTCAAGTTTGATGTTAGTGCATATTTCGAACTAAATGTTTCGAGTATGACCACACGTTGAGAGTGTGAGCGTTTTCGCACAACATTTCGCATTTAGCAAGGATGAGTTGTGAGTAACATTCAAAAACATTCCAAGTAAGTTTCGATATATATTTCAATGCAACATGAATTAGTATAAGTTATATAGTTTTAGTTTAATGCTACCGATAGGTTTAAGTGGAGTAATATCTAGTAGTGTTCTTACTATGAGTTTTATATGCTCTTCTCGAATAAGTCCTATAAGTATTGAATGTGTTTAAAGTATTGGGAAACTATAGACATAATACTTTAAAAGTAATCAACAAAGGACGAAGGTATTAAGAGAAAAATCAAAAGAAAGAGAGGATAACCAGTGAGTTATGAAAAAGGTGAGGAATGGTACAGAGTAGAAAACTACAACCATTCAATGAGTGAAAAAGGAAAAAGTAGCATAGCATGAAAAATGGGTACAAAGTACAAATCTATACTTCAAAAACATATGCTTAAAAGAAAAAAATGAGAAAAAGTGGTATGGAGCATAAAATGCAACCACTAAAAAAAGGGGAGAGTGGTATGGAGCATAAAATGCAACCACTAAGAGTGTTTTTAGCATCCTAGGTTACCTAAAAATGCCTTGAGATCAAACTTTCCAAAGTGCACTCCTTTTATCCTTTATACTTTATACTATACTTGAGAGAAGGTAATATTCGAGTAACCATATAACACTTATATGAAGACGTAATTCAGTTGACCCTCCATTAAGAGCAAAGGTATGCAACTGGACTATATAAATTACACATTACTAATTTGTGGGAAATTTCGAACTTTTACTTGAATCTTATGCAATGTGGGAATGTGATACTCACTACAATAGTCTTTCACTAAACGAGGTACGAACTTGAATACTAATTTATACACTTCTGTTGTCTTTACCTTGAGGACAATGCAAAAGTTAAGTGGGAGGTGTGATAAGTGTCTAATTACACTTATTATCATGACATTTTCAAACATAAAACGATATGGTTTTGTTTCATTTTATACTTCATATAAAAGATTTCACGTGGTATGTAGTTGTTTTTTATGCAAATGCAGAAACTAGGTAAGTATTGGAAGTAAAATAAATAAAAGTCGAATTCTATGGAAAAAGAGTGAAAAAGGTGCAAAAAGATGCGTGGAACTTAAGGAATTGGCAAAGGATCGAAGGTGTCAAAGATCGGTAGAAATTGCAAACAGGAATCATGTGAAAAAGGCATATCACGATCATGACACATAGATCGCGGTCGCGACACATAATTCACGGTCTCGACTTGTTAACCTTCACAACAAAAATTTTCCAACCAAGTATTTATGGTCGTGACATACATTCGCAGTTGTGACCTTGATGGTTTTATATCAACTCTTCTATTCTTTCAACCGCTGGATAAGAACGATCAACCTCCATCAACTATCATGAAAAGGTGCATTTCCACTGTTGATGAGATCAAACCAATTCAACCAATCACAATGAAGCGGTGTAACTCTTCGCCAATGGACACGACCCTTCGTCTGAACAGATACAACCCTTCGTACTTTATAAATAGGGCCCCAAACTCCATAATTTCGTGTGGTGTGGTGTGGTGTGGCTGTGGTATATGGTGTGTAGTATACGTGCATACATAGTTTTAGAGAGAAAATCATGTAGATTTTGCTACGTTCTAAGTTAGGGAGAAAATGTGTAAGTGATTCGAACCTTATTTCGATCACTAGAATTCTCTAAATATTCAAGCGATTGTTGTATAAGTGTAATTGCAAATCACTTATCAACAAAAGTTTTCGTTCTTTAATATTCATTTATTCAATATTCACAAAGAATAGCATCCTAGCGGAGGTTCTGTACAAGTCGAGACTGAATTCAAAGCAGATGCAGGAATTGCGGGAATCGACGACTCCCATTAAAGAGTGGATATGGTTTGATCAACTTTAGCTTCACTTGCATACCTTTTCAACTTCGCTTTGTTTTCTACTTATACTTTCTATTTCGAAGTTTATGATATGCCTATGTGTTATATTGTGTATTTCGTGTTGAGTCTTTTACATTAATCAAGTTATATGCTTTTGAGTTAACTTTAAGAGTGATTTTGGGATTAACAAGATTATGTATAATCACTGGATCTGTGATTATAACGCTGTTTAGTGAGCCAACATTTTTGGAATGGTAACTTGCTAAATATGGCTATGTGAGGGTGACCCGTACTAAGCATAGTACTATTGTTATCCAATTTTATATAATTGTCTTAATTCGTTTGCACTAGATTTAGAAAAGTCATTTCATGTGTTGCTCTGTGGTGAATAATTGAATATTTGAGTGTCTAGAACCGAATCTGTTAAAGTATTCTAGTGTACATAATATCTTTGATGATTTTGCATGTTTTCTTTGCTATACTTGTTCATAGGGATAATCTATACCAATTTCTTCTACTCTAATTTATTTATACTTTTATCTATTTATTTACCATCATATCCCAACCAACCCAACAACAATAAAAATTATCTATTTTTGTTTACCCCATTACTCTTGTTGGTCTTTAAGACTGGTTCCTTCCCTGTGGGATCGATATCTTTTAAAACTACATCGAAATTGTATACTTGCAGTGGTCACCATTTGTCTATTTGATAAGCAGTATTGACAGCACCTATTCGTATTTTGAACTTTTATCTTATCGGTAGAAAGGTGGAGAACAAGGTTTTTGGCACCATTACCTAATATAAGCCCTCAAAATAAATAGAGTCAAAATCTTGCAATCAATAAATGTAACCTTTCACGCTCCATTAATAGAGGTTCACAACAACCATTTCGTGTGTGGAGTGCAGAGCATATATACATGATAGATAGAGAGTGAAAGTTATATAGATTTTGCTAGTTCAAAGTGTTAGAGAGAAAAATGTATAAGTGATTAGAATCTTGTTTCAATCACTAGATTTCTCCACAAATTCGAGCGATTGTTGTATGAGTGTAATTGCAAAGCACTTATCAATAAAAGTTTCTGTTCTTCAACATTCATTTGTTCAATATTCACAAAGAATAGCATCCTAGTGGAGGTTCTGTACAAGTCGAGACCCAATTCAAAGTAGACCCAGGAATTGCGGGAATTGATGACTCCCGTTAAAGGAGTGGATAGGTTTGATCAACTTTAGCTTTCACTTGCATACCTTACAATTTTACTTTGTTTTCTACTTATACATTCTAATTCGAATTTTATGATACGTCTATGTGTCATAATGAGTATTTCGTCTTGCGTCACTTATATTAATAAAGTTATATGCTTTTGAGTTGACTTTAAGAGTAGTTTCGGGGTTAACAAGATTTGTATAATCACTAGATCTGTTATTATAACGCTGTTTAGTGAGCTAACATTTTTGGAGTGGTAACTTGCTAACTATGGCTATGTGAGAGAGACCCGTACTAAGCATAGTATTATTATTATCCAGGTTTTTATACGTGTCATAATTCGATTACCCTAGATTTAGAAAATTCATTTCATGTGTTGCACTGTGGTGAATTATAGAATATTTGGGCATCTAGAACCAAGTTTATTGATGTTATCTAGTGCATAAAACATTCTTGATTATTTTGCATATTTTACTCTACTATACTTGTTCTTAGGGAATATCTATATGCTTTGCATCTAATCTGTTCATGCATTTGTCAATTCATCAGTCTGCCATTCAAAACCCTTAACTTATTTTATTTTCTTTTGTTCCGTAACTCTAATTGATCCTTAGAACTGAATTCGTTCCCGGTGGGATCAATATCTTTTAAAACTACATCACAACTGTATACTTGCAGTTATCATCATTTTTCTATTTGATAAGCGGTACTGACAACACCTATTCATATTTAAAACTTTTATATTATCAATAGAAAAGTGGTGAACAAGAAACAGCTTGGGAAAAGTATCAAGACCCTTTGATCTAATCGAGGAGATGAATACTTAAGCCAAGAGTTTTAGGATTATCTAAGGGATAATGATATTTTATCCCAATGGATGCCTCCATATACACCCCAACACAATGGAGTGTTAGAAAGGAGAAATCAAACCCTACTCGATATGGTTCGATCCATGATGAACCAAGCAGAACTTAGCAGATCCTTTTGGGGTTATGCACTTGAGAGTGCAATTTATATTCTAAACAAAGTGCCCTCGAAATCAGTTGATCAAACACCATACAAATTGTGGTATGGTAAGAAACTAGCTCTTTCTCACCTGAGAGTTTGGGGATGTCTTGCTTATGTAATGAGGACAAGTTCAGATAAGCTGGATGCTAAGTCTGACAGGTGTCTATTTGTAGGTTACCCTAAGGAGACTATGGGTTATACCTTTTATGATCACAAGGAACAAAAGGTACTTGTTTCTAGAAATGCTCAATTCCTTAAGAAGGAGTATATACTTACGAAAGCTAGTGGGAGCAATCTTGAGTTAGGCATATAAGAAGATCAAATAAACAATCAACTAATTGTTCCTACACCTGTTACATAAGAAATTGTAAGCGTGGAATAACTTATTATAACACCGACATTGCGTAGGTCAAGTCAGGCTCCAATCGCTCCTGAACGATATAGTTTTCTCATCACTGATGATAAACATATCTTGCTTATGGAAGATGATGAGCCCAAGACTTACAAGGATGCAATGGAAGGCTCATAAGCTTTTTTAGGGCTTGGCTTTTACACCGAAGTGCTTAACCTAGATTGCTAAGCAAAAGTGTTAAGTGCTCCAATCCTCTCCGGGTAACTAAGAGTTCCCCATCTTTGAATCGGGTAACTCACGTTCCCCCCTCCTTAGGCCCTTTAGGTCGAGCATTTTCAAACCTCTCCTGTGGTAAAGCCCGGTCGAGCTAAGAAGGCTAGTTGGCCAGTAATCTCGCTAAAGCAAGTCCTTAATCCCGGTCGAGCAACTTTCTTTCTCCTCCCATTTTTTATGGGCGAAGAGAGTTGATCCTTCTGTTCATTTATCCTACGATCTCATCTTTATTCTAATAAATTTTATGTTTCGGGAACAATAACTTTGAATCCACCATGGTACTCTAAATGCGGCTTAACCGGCCCTAGCAGAATTGAGATTTTCACTTTATTTTTGTGCTAAGCCTTGCTAAGCTAAGGGGGAGCTTTCAACTGATGGAGAAACATACTTTTCTTTATTCATCTCTATTAGTATTGGAAAGTGTTCAGTTTATGGCATCCCCGTAAACAAAGGCAGACCTAATCTTATTTTTCCTCTATTCCCGATATAGCTATAGCACGTTGGAATCGGCTTCTATGGATTATGTTATTCTGACCATCAATGGTAACAATCAACGAATTGCTAGACCACCGATTGATGCGAATCAGTTTGAAATAAAACTAGCATTACTTAAAATGATTAGCAACGATGTGCAATATTATGGTCTACCCTATGAAAATCCGAATTCTCACATTGCAAACTTTTTAGAAGTCTGTGATACTTTCAGAATGCCCAATGTTCCTGAAGAAGCAGTTAAACTTCGCTTATTCCCAAATTTACCCATTTTTAAAATTAGCCATTTGGAAAATGAAAGGGATACTAATTATCTTCTATATTGCAAAGCCTTGTGTGACCTTTCTTGAATCCATTTTAGCCACTCTCTCTAACAAAGATTTTCATTATTTCGTACAATCTTGTATGATTTCAAAATTCTTTTGAATGAAATTTTCAGAACCTATTTTTTCTCGAAAAGTCGTATATTTTTCGGATGCTTTTCAGCTATAAAAAACCTGGCATTTAAGTTCTTGTCAAAATTTTGATTTTATCCTATTGACACATTTGATAAAACAATCAAATCAATTTCAATCTGAAAGTATTTTATGAATTTAGATTCATCGGAGTAATCCCCTATTCCCAACATATAAGAGTTGCAAAAGAAAGAGAATTCGTATTAGAAGACACACTTACTGATAAATGTTGAAAGATTAGTGTGAGAAAGTGTTCCTCATGTGCCTATCTTCAGAATATTGATATTGAGTTGTCCTCCTTGTGTGGTGTCCGGAACCTGCAAAACAAGGACTTATTCCGTACTATCATACAAACGCGAAGAACATAGCATGATCTAACAATTCTAGAAATGGCATAAAATTTGCAAGAAAATCACATTATGCCATAAGCAGTCATGGTAAATGGAAGAAATGCGAGTTAAAGCATAAAAAAGAGTAAAAAGGGATCGAATCTTACTTGAATAACTTAAGAAGTCGTTGATTGGAATAAAGAATATGATGAAGAAAGCTTTAAATGCTTTGAAATCTTGTCGAAGAAGAAGCTTTGAGAGAAATGAAATGAGAAGGTAAAAGTGAAAAAGAGAAGATTGATGCGCTTTTAATTGGTGATCGCAAGATTTTGACTATAGTAATTTAGAGGGTTTATATTTGATGATGAAGCTAAAAACCTTGTTCCCCACTTTTCTACTGATAAGATAAAAGTTCAAAATACGAACAGGTGTTGTCAATATCGCTTATCAAAATAGAAAAATGGTGACCACTGCAAGTATATAGTTTCGATGTAGTTTTAAAAGATATCGATCCCACAGGGAAGGGATTCGGTTCTAAAGACCAACTAGAGTTACGGGGTAAACGAAATTAGGCAATTTTGATTGGAGGGTTTGGATGATAGATAAATGAATAGA
>CATIWQ010108882.1:0-23860 GCA_949673415.1 Euphorbia schlechtendalii
GTTTAATTATTAAATTACAAATTTAAAGGGACCAATTTATAATTAGAATTAATCTAAACCTAATTAGTAATTAGGATATATACAAAATTAAAATAAAATAAAGAAAAAGAGAAACCTAATTCTAATCCAACTTTGTTGGAATATAAATATGAATAGGAGTCTACAATGAATATCACACTTTTTTTTAGCCATAAAAAAAATTAGGATTTTGTTTTTCTTTTTTTTGGAGTTTTCTATGAAAGTTCTTCGTCCATTCGGCTAGCACCGGTCCCGATCGAGAGTAGTTCGTGAACGTGAGATTGGAGAGCTTTCAATTGCGAGCTTCACGACATCCGTCTCTTAAGAAGACTTTTCAAGTAAGTTCTTATTATGTAAATAAATTAGTTTGAAATCCTATCAATGGTTCTTGAGAAAATCCTATTGGAATTCGAGAAAATTTTAACCGGTAATTCCACCGACGCGGTTATGTTTTCGATGACAATTTCCTACAGAGAGCAAATTTCACTTTAATGGTTCATGACCATTATGAAAAATCCCGTTTAATAGACAAAATATAATGTGTTTCGTCTTTATATCCTCCACCAACAATATAAGATTCATCAGTACATAATATTGATAGTTACCCAAATAATTTTTTTCTCTAAATTAATCCATGTAAGATATATTCAGCGCTATTCACGAGGGATTTCAGTGTCGAAAGATCTCCTTTCCATAAACAGTGATTCTATCACCTAAACTAATCTGCGGGTTATTAATTCTAATTGTCATCAATTGGTACATGTTGTCATTTGCATAAATTGTGAGCATAAGTTAAAAAAATTACACCATTTGAAACTTTAAATAACTATTCTCTTTTATAATCTTGGTCGGAAATGTAGGTTGTTCACTAATAATTCATGAGGTCAAAAGTGGAGACATATTATCTTTCTGACACATGATTCGTGTAATGTATACTGATCGTGAACCTTCCGATGTAACAACAGGAACTAAAATTTTAAAACTTGAAAGGCAATTCCCTTTTATATAATTTATTTCTATTTCACTTTTCATATAACCCGTCGTAACAAATCATCCATGCTTGCAAACCGGTAGCTCCCAATTCATTATGTAACTTTTATTACCAATTTATGTTGTTCTTGAAACCTGTAACACAATAGAAATATACTATGTTAATTATATATTCTGGTATATATGTTTAAACAATTACTAATTTTTTTGAAGAAAAAACCGAGGAAGGCAATCTAGAACCAGAGCATCCCAACTAGGTTGACACCCTCGTGGAATTAAACACCGAACTCGGCCAGCTATATATATAAAAACACCTGTGCCAGATTACAAATAGTTTCCAAGAAGGAAACAAAAGCCAAGCCACACCTTATACAATTACTAATTAACAATCAAATAGCGTATAATTACAAATAAATATTGGTCCTTAAGTAAATAAAAAACTTTGGAGAGACTGTAATTAGCTAATTCATGTGCAGCTCACTCTCCTAAAACGCTGCTTAAGAACCCTAATGACAGTCTTGAAATATTTTTTAATCTACAACTCAATAAAATACAATTGTAATATCCCACCTTTTGAATACTTGATATATGTAATTACAAATGAAGTTAAGAGAGGGACAGAGAATGGGAAATTTTTTCGTAGTATTCAAAAAGTTCCCTTTTACCCAAATTAACCAAGAAAGTTTTTATCAAAGTTTAAACATGAAATTAATCCAAACTGGGATTTAAGAAGAAAGAAAAAGAGTAGTTTTTTTGTGTGTATGTGAATTAACCACATATATTGAAGTTACGGAACATAGAATATAAATTTAAAACTTCATAAAAAATTTTGAAATGCTAAGCTATAATTTAAACATGTTCTTCAAAAGAAACCCACAAAAAATAATTAAAACAAATTAAAGTCTTGGGAAATGTTTACCAGGAAATAACTTTGACCATGCTGCAAAGTTTGCATAAGAAATCCAAATTCATTAGTAGAAACTGGAACTCCAGATGAATGAACCAATATTACTTCTTCACCAAACATGGCCTTAAAGTCCAGCGACCCCTTTGGAACTTCAATTGCCACCCCATTGATAAATACTGTTATGAACCCTGAAATTAATTCAACATTTTATAATCCAATTTGTCACATATTGTGAAATCCCTGATATCTTTATTAATTTATGCATTTAATTACCAGTTTGGAAGGGAAAATTTGAAGAATTAGAAGAGCCTAAAATTGAAGAATTAGTAGAAGAAGCTTGTTCAATTCCTTGAAAACCCAATTGATTAGGGACCAAGAGTAGGTTGTCTACACCATTCTCATGTGCAGCAACTCCACTAGAAGAAGAACCAACAAGGTATTGAGACGAGTCGACGAACCCAACACCAACACCACCACCGCCACATTGAATTGCAGGACTGCTTGCTTGTGCTTGTTGAATCCTTTGTTCTTCAGCCTGCATCTGGCGTTTCTTGCGGCGAGATCTTGACCGTCTATTTTGAAACCAGTAGAAAACATTAGCATCTCCAACTGAACCGAACTTTTCAATGAGTTTTCGGATTCTAACAGTTTCATCTTTTGGCGGATTGACCATTCCACTGTTGAAGATGGACTCGAGTATTAGGATTTGTTCTGGTTTTGGTGTCCATCTTGATCTTATTGCTTCACTTCTTTCGCTGCAATTGTTGTTTCCATCTGGACCTTGATTTTCTTCCATTAAAAGGAAGGAAAAAAAAAAAAGAAGAAACTAGGTTTTAAAATATAAAGAGAAACAAAAAAGGGCACATTAACATGGAACAGAGAATGCATCCAAGGGGATGATGTTATATAAGGAGATTACACCGTATGATATGACAAAATCAACCTTAGGCGTTTGTTTTAATATTTTATGATTGATTATAAATATGATTTTTATAATTATAAACTTTTTTTTTTTGAAAAACTTTATATATAAATTTCATCTTCTAAGTCAACCCTATGCCTAACACCTGTCCTTTGCCTAATTTATATATGGGAAAACATCAGTGAAAATGTTGTTGTCTCTGGTAACATGCATGGAGTATTTTTGTCAAAATTTATTAATTGTGGGTTTGAAATCCATAATCTCGGATTTCTTGATTTTCTTAAAAGGTGATGATCAATAAATCAAAGATCAATGGTTCAAAATGTTATTTTCAAATCATCTTTTAAATCCGCAAAATACAAGAGATTTCAAACTCAGATAAGGAAAATCTAAAACTAATAACTGGATTAAGGGGATGTTTCTCTAAAGTTTTAAGTCAGTCAAATCTCCTTAAATGTAGATTTTTAAATTATACGTTTGTTAATTTAGTGTTTCAAAAAAATTCAACTTAAAAAAGTTAGTGCTAAATGAAAAGTAAGAAGTTGCAAATAGCTACTAAATAAGCATAAGTTGGTTTTTTCGTAAATGTTTCATGATTATTATCTCATTAAAAGAATTTTAACATGCGAAGAGCTTGAGCCTGAGTTTGAAGGCCTATAGTACATTGTTGTTCCAGCAAAATTTTGTGTAAGTGGGGTAAATGTTTTCTTCATAAAAACTGTAACTAAAATTTTGTTTACTAATCGAAAACTCAATAATTGTTATTATATTTTGTATATGAAATATTGAAATGCGAATTATTTACTTTTAAGACAAGTCTTTATATATGAAAACCTTGTTAAAAGGGTTTCCATATATGATAATGCGGTAAAACTTATTTAATTGAAATCACAAGGCTGATATTTACGGTTTTCAAAAAAATGAATAAATAATTTATGCAAATTTTCAATGTTTGACTAATTAGATTTAATTGTAATTTTATCTAATTTTATTAACAACAACGTTCTCTTTCAATTGAATTTTGGTATAATTTTCATTATACCTGATTTCTTTATACTTGATTTTTTCCACGTGATATAATGAGTATTATACTAATTTATGATTTAGTATGATGTTCATTATACCAAATTTTTTGTATAAAAAAAATTCGGTATAATGAACATTATACCAAAATGTAAACTGGTATAATATGAATTATACTAATTTTTGTCTAAAGTATATCGAGTTAGATCTTGTTTTAAAGATAAAAATGAAACGAAAATAAAATGTTCTAAAGAATCGTTTCGAAAAAATTAACGGTTTAAGAGATATGATAGTTTTAATTTAAGAAATTCAAACTAATTAAGAGAGAAAATGTTATTATTAATATTATTATAATTCACGTATAAGTTCAAATAAGAAATATAATAAGACAAAATTACTAATATATATTAGTTATAATAAAATTACAATTAAATCTAATTAGTTAGCATTCCTTACAATTGGTCTAAAATAAAAGGAGAGTATTCCATATTCATAAAAGATGTATCTGGCAACTCTCCCATTAATCTAGATAGAGTAGAGCCCAACAAGAGGCGATTAGCAAGCCTGAGCCATGCCCAATAGTGTGAGGAAACATGACAAAGGCGGCCGTACCGCATTTCCATCAACTAGGGATGATAATGAGTGGGATCTAAATCTGATTTTGAATCCATATTTCATCAATTTTTTCTGTTGTCAATGTTTGTGCCAGCATTGAAATGGTGACAAAATGATGAAATATGAATCCAGGTCGAATCCATATTCGATCTATTGCATCCTTACCATCAACTCTCACTTTATAAAGAACAAACCAAATAGTTTCAAATTATCTTACTATTGCTACTTTGATTTTCAAATTCATACAATTTTCTCTTCGAAAAATCTTTGACTTAAGTATCGGAGAAGCTGTGTCGACAATAGGACTACCCATCTTAACCTATTTTTGTTTTGCAGATTGGTCTAAACTTGAATCCAACGAAACCACCAACTTAAGAAAAAGACGGAATTGCAAATAGTATAAGTAAAATCAATGCAATTTTACATTATCTTATGGATGATGGCAAAATGTCGTCTCCAAATGTCCCTCCTTCGCCATCTGCTTTCGTGAATTGTTTGCATGTCTGTTATTTTTGAAAAAAAAAAGTATTCTTGTGCAGAGATCAATTTTAATTAATGCCCTCTCTAACTGCATCAAAATAAAAAAAGAAAAAACTTATCAATCTCCACAAGCTCAATTCTCTGTTTTTTTCAATTTATGCCACATAAATTTTAAGGTGGTGTTCTATTTATATATTAATATTTCATTTTCCAGTTACCTCAAAATTCAATTGAAATTATAAGAAAAGTTATTGATAGGGTTGCACATTATACGTAACTAATCAAATATTTTCAAAAGTAATATACAAGTGATTAAATTGTTTTTATTATAACAAAGTGGTGCAACTCCACTTCTACATAATGCCTTCATGGTACGTATTAAGAGACAGGAAGACTACAATTAAAAAATCCCATGCTCATATTAAAATAATTAAAGCTTAGATTTCAAAAGAGAGAGAGAAAAAGAAAATTTGACAACTGACAAATAATACTTACATCTGCTAATTTAAACTAATATGTTTAATTTGCTAAAATGTTTTACATGCCAATTTTAATGGCTCTCAACCTAGCATCTTACATACTAATCTGACCGCATAAAATTAGTAGTCAAATGGATGAGGGCCAATTTGATATTGCTTTGGTAAAAGCAATATTTTGAAGCTTTTCCTATATGCGCAATTTTAACCATGCGAATGAATTAATAGCAAACAAATCTTAATTTATTAGTATCAAGAGTCAAAATCTTTTATCCAAAATCAAAATATGTTATTCTATGAAAAAATTGTGAGTGAAGCTTTTCACGACAATACCTGGGAAAGTAATCCCAAACAGACCCGAAGAATTGACAGTTTAAATATTAAATAAAAATAAAATATCTGAAAATATATTATAACTTTGTCGATGACTAGATTATTACATTTATATATATACACAAACCTCTAAAAAAACCCTAGTAGGATGGCGGCGATCCCCAGACCTGTACCATTAACCATAGCCATCACCAGCCCAACCGCCCACCACTAACCTCTAAGCCCCCTCCTGGCAACCGACCACTTACCTACAATCCCTACCTTTGGAAACAACCACCTTTCTTCATGAATCTGGCCAAAATCTACTTTGAGAATTTTCCCAACTCCCGCGACGCTGCTGCCCTACGTTCCATTTTTGCTAAATATGGTGTCCATGGCTCAATCTACGTCCCCAAAAAATGAAACGCAAGAAACCTCAACTTTGGATTCATCACCATCGACGGATCAATCCCCCTACATGAGGCCTTATACCGTCTAAATGCTGTTTTCATTGGTGTCATTCGTCTTCGTGCATTCCAAGCTAGGTGTGATCATAACATGGCAGCTACCTCGGCTTCTCCCTGTAATTGTGCAGTAACAAGACCTAAACGAGTCCCCTTATTTTGTGAATCACCAAGAGACTCCCGATCCTATGATGATGTTGTTTCCACCGATAAAACAACCATTGATGTAATGCTGGACAGCTCCTTTGAAGCCCATTCTTGGACCAAATTTGCATGCATAGCAAAGGTTAGGGATTTGGCAATAATTCCTTCTTCCCACGATAATTAAGGATATAAATTTTGCGATCAAGAGCGTTACACAGTTCGAAGGAGATCAGGTTCTACTTATATTTTACTCTCATGATGTATTGACTGCTTTTGTTGATAGTTATTGGCACTACCTTAACGATTTGATAATTGATGTCATAACATTGGATGAAAGTTTTGCGCCTAAGGAATCTTTAGTTTATGCGGATTTCGTGGGTTTACCATTAGGAAAGATCACACAAAATTTGATTATTCATTTGTGTATCTTTTCGGCAAATTATTTCACATTGATTTTGACATCGATTCTTCGGATAGGCTAGATGTCATCTCTTGCCTTATTTCGGTCCCACATAATTATCATGATCGTTCTTTTAATCTACTATTTGATGAACGGTGTTACTCGTTCTCGGTAAAATTTAGGCAAGTGGTGGCTTGCTCCAACTATTCTCGTGGAAACCTTGACGAGTTTGGTAGTGTGGTATCATCGTCAACTGAACACAGTGATAATGCAGCCCCCTCTCCCCATAATTGTTGGAGTTATCCCATCACTGAAGAGCCGCCTTCAAGCCTTTTAGCAACTAAACACTTACAACAGCTCTCTAAGTCATCTCAACAGCATTTCTAGCAGTCTAGTTCTGCCGAACCAATCCAACAACCCCTTCTGTCCTGGCCTATCCTTAGCAACAGTGTTGAGATTGTAGCAGAAACTCAACCAATCTAATCATCTTCCTCAAAGCCGGACATCCATAATATGAACAGAATCATTCTAGTTTCCCGTAATAAGCCAGTCGAGGATAAGACACTTACCTTTGAGTTGGGTTCGAAACTTGGTTTATTCAAAGAGAGACATAAGGATATTATCTTTAAAGCCATGGATGTTATTACATCCTCTTAGGTTCATGGTTTCTACGAGGTTCTCAATCATTATTATGGTGTTAAACTTTCTTTGGTGGTATTGTAGAGGCGGGGTTAACAATAAGGCTAAACAAAATTTTATGCGCACGGCCATTCACAAAAATGATGTATTGTTTTTTGCTCTTCTTGAAACTAAGTCCTCTTCGAAATTAGAGCTGGCCATTAGATCTTTTTGGGGTCACAATAACTTCAGCTATTTCTTAGTACCATCACAAGGATTATCGGGAGGTCTTTTGTTGTCTAGGAACCCGATTACATTTCTAGCTTGTGTTGTTTCATCAACAAATAGATGGGTGCTTCTTAAGGTAATAGAAACCTTGATGGAATACTATATTATCATGCTCTATGACCCAACAAATGGTGATGAACGAACTTTAATGTGGCATGAGCTGCTGCCCATTGCACTGGAACACCGAAATCTGTTGATTTGTGGAGATTTCAACTAAGTACTTGATGCCTCGAAAAATCTAATTGTAGGGTGACATCATATATGTGTTCTTTTCAAGATTTTGTGAATGATAGTGAGTTACAAGATCTTCCATTACATGGTCGTAATTTTACATGGTGCAATAGTGTGGCCTTTTCGCAAATTGATCTGGTTCTTGCTTCATGTGACATATTAGATATTTGGCCAACTACGTCTATATCAACCCTTGACTCAGCTTTATCGAACAATCTTCCAATATTATTCAACTCGAGACCCCCTCCTATGTGGCGGCCAAATCCCTTTCGCTCACTAAATTTGTGTTGGGATTATGCAACCTTCTTGCCATTTATTGCACAACGTTGGACTGCCATTTGTACATCCAGGGATAGCAATGATATCATCGTGAAGCTAAGGCTATTGGGAAACGCTATAAAACTTTGGCATGCATCCAAATTTAACCTCTTGCAAAATCGTATCCTAAAGCTTGAAAGAACCGTCATCAATCTCTCATCTAGTGATATACAATGACCATTATCGACTGATCAATCACTAGAATTCACTGAGGCTAAGAAATTGTTAATGCTTCTCCGTAAGCATTTTGAAAACCTTCGACATCAGTAATCACGAGTTTCATGAACTATTCAACACATCTTTTTTTCATCGTACGACATTGTCTCACTTCCGTAACAACCACATTTTACAACTGGAAATTAATGGGGCAAATCACGAACACGACTACAATTACTCAGGCGATTCGAGACTATTACGGGAACTTATTCACCGCTACTCTGTCAATTCCGTTCTCCTTGTGATGTCTGAATTTTAACAAATTATCAACTTTGCAAAACAAGGGCTTGATTGCCCCATTTTCGAAAGATGAGGTTTGGAGGGCTGTTAGTAATTATGGTGAAAACAAATCCCCAGGATCGGATGGATTTAACTTTCTCTTTTACAAGCGCTTTTGGGAGCATCTCAAATCGAAAATCATGTGCCTTGTTTCCAATTTCCATTCTACTTCCCGACTTCCTAGTTCTATCAAAACGTCGTACATGGTTTTAATTCTGAAATTTCCCGGCGCGGCATCGCTCAACAATTTTAGGACTATTGCTCTCATTCACAGGGTGTATAAAATTGTGGCTAAGGTGTTAGCAAGTCGACTTCAGCCGATCCTTCCACATGTTATCTCTGAAAATCAATTTGCTTTTACCAAAGGTCGTAACATTCACGATTGCTCATTTATAGCCTTGGAGATCATAACTAATGTTCATTCGCACTGTCAATCTTGTTTAGTTCTAAAATTGGATTTCCGAAAAGCGTTGGATAGTGACTTATGGGGCTATATTAATGTGGTTTTAATCAAAATGGGTTTCGACAAGAAGTGTATATCATGGCTATCCAACTGCAGAAAGAAGTCGACAACTTCTATACTCATCAATGGTGCTCCTACGGAACCTATTCGGCTGCAAAAGGGGGTTAAACAAAGGGATCCACTCTCACCTTTTATTTTTGTTCTAGCTACGGAAGGTCTGAAATAGTTGATTGATGCGAGTATCAGCGAGGGACTTTTACCAGGATTCTCTACCGATTTGTGCCCCATGGACATATCTTTGCTGCAATTTGCCAACGATACTCTATGATTCCTCCCTACTGACTTAGCGTAATTCAGACATTTCTTCGTATTTTGAATTGTTTTGAGTTAATTTTGGGCTTACGTATCAATTTTCACAAGAGTACTCTCCTTGGCATCCATTGTTTGGAGGAACTACTTCGCTCTAGTGCGGGAGTTTTGGGGTGTAGAATTGAAAAATTACCGATCACATATCTCGGAAGTCCTCTTAATGTGCATCGTCTTCTCTCATCAACTTGGTTTTCGCTCATCACTAAATTCAAGTATCGTCTTGCAAATTGGAAAGGGCGTTGTTTACCATATGCGGCGAGATTAACTTTAATTAAATCGATGCTAGATTCCCTTCTGATATACCTCATGTCCATCTACAAAATGCTGACTACCGTTAATGTTACGGTAATGAAATTAATGAGAAATTTTCTATGGAGGGGTGATTCAAATGTAAGCGGGTTATGTAAAGTTAGTTGGGCACTGATCAATCTTCCAATGCATCTTGGGGGACTATTTATTCAAGATTTTTCTCTAATCAATTGCAGCCTTCTTCTTAAATGTGTTTGGAAAATTCGGGAAGCTAATCATGATTCTTTATGGTACCACATTCACGCGGCTAGTCATGGTATTACCTCCTAGACTGATGTGGCTCTGGTAGATAGCAGCTCCTTGACACCAATTTGGTGAAATATCATCTCATGCTATGTCCGCAACGAAGTGTGTTGGGAGGTACTTTCATCCAACGCACAGGTTACTATAGGAAACGGGACAAATGCCTCCTTTTGGTATGATAATTGGACGTCCAACAGGCCACTCAAGATACTCTTCCTAGACCTTTATCTGATCTGCAATAGCAAACATTGTTCTGTAGTGTCAGGCTGCTCCTTGATCTTTAACAACAATAGTCTCCCTCACCCTTTTTGGAAAAATAAATTGTGGCTTAGTCAAAGGGAACGAGGCGTCCAATTGCGTATGTGGATCACTACTACTGTCCCTGGCCTCTTCCAAGCTGTCTCTTCAAGCGTCGAGCAGCAACACGGCGATATCTTAGGCTCCCTTTGGCAGCAGCCCCATTTCAGCACTGTGTTGGACAGCTTCTATTGGGATAATGGTGATAAAAAAGTCTACTCTGCAAGCCAGCTTCTATAGTGCAGTGTGTTGGACTAAGCCGACAATGGACTTCTCACTTATTTGGTTGACTTGTCTACTTTCAAAAATTAAGTTCTTTGGGTGGTTGCTCTTCCATAATAGGATTCCGACACGATCTTTTCTTCTATCACGCGGATGCAATGTGGTTGAGCATGTATCTTGTCCCCTTTGCAATGAGCCGGAAACGAGGGACCATGCGCTAAAACTTTGTCACAATAGCTACCGAATATGGCAAGAATTATTGAGATGGATAGAAATGCCAACACCAATCCCTCCCAATTTATTGAGCTTCTTTGATATTTGGCAATCTTTCTTTCGAATGGGAACAAGTCGAGATTTCGGAACTTCCTTATGGTTTATTATATCTTGGCTTCTTTGGAAAAGACGGAACAAATTTGTCTTCGAAAGCGTATCGGAAGTGGAGAATATCTTAACCAAGAGCATCCACATGTGTTGGTTTATTTTTAAGTGTAATCATCGTTTGCTTTTCTTTACATCTTCGGATTTGTTTGTAAATGCGAGGTCTCTTCTTTGTAATCAACTTTGATTGGCTCTTGTTCTCGACTTGAGAATTGAAGCCATTTTATTTATCTAATAAAAGAGGGGCGGGAGTTTTGTAGGCAAGCTAGGAAACCAACCTAGTTGGGGACTTCGTTCCGAAATTTTCTCCCGTCTCAACCTTTTTTCTTTCGGAGAGGCACACTGTCTCTTCGAGAGTTTTTCGACAAAAAAACCTTTGTCAATGACTTCAAAATATATTAGCAATATTAAGCTCCTATCCCTTTTTTTTTTGAAGGGACTTAGCTCTTATCCTTAGTTCTTCAGATTATTAGTTACATGCTAATTATCCGAAACTTCTTAACAAAGTGTTTATAAATTTGTTGCTTTAGTTTTCTTCTTTAAGTTCACTTGTTTTTTTTAGTTAAATCCATAATTTTTGCATGTTCCAAGTTAATATTCCCAGAATATCATGAAAACATATCATTCACCTTTACGAACAAATATAAAATAATTATTGATGTTAGTTTCAATTTCATAAGTTAATTTTTAGTGTATGATCTTAATTTATTAATAAAGACAACATAATTCATTACCTTATCACAAATGTACGTAATTATCTCCTCTTTCATAATTTCTGGAAGTTTTATGTTATAATTTCCAGAATATCATGAAAAAGAGATGACTATACACCTTTATACTCAGGTGATGAATTATGTTGTCTTTAGCCATAAATTAATGACCAAAAACTAAAATTAACACAATTTGAAAAATGTATGATTATTCTTTATTTGTTCAATATTTTTATTTTCTACCCATTGTAGAGAGAAGCAAAGGAATAAAGAATTAAGAAATGCAATTCACAGAATTTCTTTGTTGTTTGCTTATAAGTTGTGAACGATTACATGGGGTTTTATGCAGTTGTTTATTAAGAACTTGTGAAATTGATTTCATTTTGCAGGTAATTTAAATAATTAAAAATTGAGAGCAGAGGAGTCGGCGTAATGTGGAAGAATTCGGAGAAACTTTTACACAAGTACTTATTACTTCTATTATCTTTAACGCTTTTGTGTACCCTATGTAACAAAGACAATAAAAAGGGTGCTTTTAAGGGTGGGATCACTGTATGAACATTGATGAGACATAAAGAGACTAAAGCAAAAGTTATAAGAGATTATTTATTTTATCAATCGAATGGTTTTTTCTGAAAACTCTCGGAGGATCGTTGTGTCCCTTTCAAGGGAAAATGTTTGGTGCAGGTGAAAATTTTGGAGTGTATGTCTCAACTAGGTTGATGTATACGTTTGCCTACAAAACACTCATATTTTTCATTAAATAAATAAATTACAAATACATGATCTCGAACGGAGATCAAGTTCAGTTACAAATTTAAAACATGTGTGGGGAAATAAATACATCCGAAACTACGAAATCCAAATTTCTCCTTAATTGTTTAAAAATAAACTAACATAAATAAATACATGAACTCAAATGTTCTTCCGAACTCAAGACACCTTCAAACAAGAACTTATTCCTTCGTTTCCATAAGGTCCATGCGATGATAAACCATAGAGAAGTACCGAATTCTCTACTCGTACCTGGAGCAAAGTTAGCCCGCCACATCTCCAAGAATGCATAACCCATCAACGGCATCGTTAAGGCAAATCCAAAAAGTCTAAATGCCTCGGTCCAAACCATATAACTCCCGTGATAATGGAATATCGCATGATCAGAGGTTTCCACATTATTGCAAAAGGGACAATTCTCATCACTTATCGCATGGCATCTACGATGGAATAGGAAAGATCTCGTTGGTAGCCTATCGTGGAACATAAGCCAACAAAAAAAATCTAACCTTAGGAATTAAATTCGCTTCCCAAATCAGCATAAAATTCTTCCATGG
This sequence comes from Euphorbia schlechtendalii, assembly GCA_949673415.1. NCBI lineage: Eukaryota > Viridiplantae > Streptophyta > Magnoliopsida > Malpighiales > Euphorbiaceae > Euphorbia > Euphorbia schlechtendalii. Next base: position 13,024 of record CATIWQ010108882.1, read on the forward strand.
TTTCGGTGCATCCAAATAGAATCCTCTAGTGAATGTTGTTGCCGAGTATTGATTATCATTACTCAATCCCCAAATAAAATGGTTCAATTCCTCCTGAAACCGAATAGAATTCGGAAAAACAGCCCCAAACTTAGACCCACCACTCCTAGACACCGTTCGCATGCTTTGAATAATCCAAAATCGTAACTAGTTGCGTCTTTCCTGGGGTGAAACACGAAGGTTGCGCTTCCAAAATGGACGCAATGGGTTGAAATTTCGAACAAATATTCGCACCCAATCCTAGCCGAGCACGACTTCATATTACATAGGTGAAATAGGTCTGGAAACAATGAGCTAAGTGATTGATTTGCAGTCCAATTATTGTGCCAAAAAGAGCAAAGATCGCCACTCCTAACCTCCACACGAACCTGACAACAAAAAAATTTCCAAAATGTGTACTTCTTGATGCAATAAGAAATAATATCCCTCCAAACATGTGATAGTCTAGATGAATCAACCGAACTAAGCACAAACCATGACGTTAGACCATTACGATTTACACAAATATCATACCAAAGAGAGTCTGGACACAAGACCCGCGATTTCAAAAGCCATTTCGATAACAAACTACAATTAACAAGACTCAAGTTTCGAATAAACAACCCCCTTAACTCTTTCGGCAAAGATATAGTATCCCAACTTACTTTACTAATTCCTCTATAATTCGTATCCCCATGCCATAAAAAAATTCCTCATAATCTGATTAAGTTTGACATTAATCGATGAGGGAAGTTTATTCAATGACAACATGTAAATTGGCAAAGATGAAAGGACGGATTTAACTAATACAAGCCAACCAGCTTAAGACAATCAATGACCCTTCCAACTCGACAACCTATTTTGGAACTTTTCAATCAACATGTTCCAAGATGATAAAGGGACCCGATTAACACTTACTAGGCAACCTAGGTAATTGATCAAGAAATTTTCAACCTTACATCCTAACTTTCTCACACTAGAGAGAACTAATGCCTCATTGACATTAATACCTATAATCGAGCTCTTATGATAATTTATGTGCAAACCCAAAATTAATTCAAAGCAACGTAAAATGTGAATAAATGTACGGATAAGAGACTCATCTGCAGGTAAGAAGCATATTGTGTCATCGGTAAATTGAAGTAAGGAGACATCCTTATCCGAGCCATCCACCTTGATTCCTAGAAGTAAACCCTTTCGTATACTATTGTCAAATAGTTACTTCAAGCCCTCCATAGCAATCACGAAAATAAATGGGGAAATTGAATCCCCTTATTTAGTCCCCTTGCCCAATCTAATTGGATTACGTGGTTCACCATTGATCAAGATAGAAATTGACTAGTTCTCTCTTAAGCAAGACATCCATCGATTCCACCTATCATCGAAGCCCATTCACCGAAATACTGTGTCAATATATGACCATGAGAACAATCATAAGCTTTGTGGAAATCCAGCTTTAAGACCATTCCTGATAGTTTCCTCCGATGAATAGAGTGAATAATCTCCGAAGTAACAAAAGAGCATTTGTGAATACTTCAGCCTTTGATGAACCCGAATTGGTTCTTTGAAATTAGATCTCGCAGAAGCGGTTGCAATCTGTTTGCCAAGACTTTTAACACCCCTTTATATATTCCATGGATTAGTGCTGTCGGTATGAAATTACTTAAAAGCGAAGAACCAGCCACTTTCGGAATCAAAATAGTAAATGATGTTATAATGGATTATGGTAATTTGGCTAAGTTAAAAAATTGGTCAAACACTTTAAGAACTTCCGTTATCATGTCATCCTAAAAACGCCTGTAAAGAAGATATTAAATCCATCCGATCCTCGTGCTTTCCCTTCGCTACATGCCCTAACCGCATTTGCAATTTCAAGCTTCGAAAATGAAGCTTCAAGAATAGCTGTGTTCGGCTCGCCTAATGTACAGAATCGCATCTCACTTAAGTCAAACGGAACATCATTTCCACTAGAGAAAAGGTCTCTGTAGAAGTTGCGGATGTTGATAACAATTGCATTCGGCTCCGAGATGATTCACCCATCGATCTCCAATTTAATTCTATTCCCTGTCCATCTCGCTAACGCTATATGGTGAAAGAAGGCCGTGTTATTATCCCCTAACACAGTCCATGTCACCCTTGATTGTTGATGTCTAACCTTTTCCAGGATACTTCGAAGAGTATTCAACTCCGTTCTCGTCGTTTGTAATTCCAAACCAAGAGTCACATCAATCGGTCTAGCCACCGAGCTAGAAGTGAGTTCAATTACCCGCTTTTCCAAGTCCTTGATACGATGATCTAATCCTCTAAGATTCACATCATGCCATTTCGGGATATAATTCCTCAATCATCCCAATTTGAATTCCAAGTCACTATTCGAAAAACTCGATATTATATCATTCCATTTCAACTTAAAGAAAGGTAAAAAATATGCATTATATCCCACTAACAATTAAGGGATTGAAACACCTTATTTCTACCTCTTTGAACCGCATGAGATTGAAATATGATTGGAAAGTGGTCTGATAGGGTTGTGTCCACCATCATAAGACTAAGTCTCGGCCAGAGATCCAAAACATTGCATTTCAACAATACTCGGTCAATTCTTGAAAATGACGAATTATTGAACCAAGTATAATCTCTCCCATTCAATGGCATGTCATATAGAGCACAATCATTAACAAATTATTACAATTGCAACATAGAAGTAGAGGTCAGCCCCTCTCACCCCATTCTGTCACTACCACTCAAGATTTCATAGAAACTGCCATAAACAATTATATGATCAAGTCCGCAAATCACTGGAGAGAGTTATCACCATAATTGAAATCTTAGGTTTGCATTACACGGGCTGTATAAACGTAATAAATGAATATCAATCAAATTAGATATAACATGAAGCAAACACCACCTCTCTGCTGTATAAACCACCGTGCAATTAAGGATCCGAGAATTCCAAGAAATGACTAAACCTCCTGACAAGCCTTTCCCAGATATAGAGTGAAATAAAAAATCATTGTACCCCCAAAATTTCAGAATAATTAAATACGAAACACCTACCAATTTAGTTTCAACTAAAATCAAAATTTCCAAATGCCATCTCCTGATACAAGTTCTAACAAAATTTTGCTTCATTCCGTTCGTAAGTCCACCTTGACAATTCCAACATAAAAAGTTTAACAACATAAAATATATTGATAATCCTCTAAGAAAAAACAATCTCATCATCTTTCAAGAACCTCGACGATACGACCTTCATCCATTCTTTAAACAACCTGAGCTCCTCTCCGATTCGAAATACCAAAACCTCCTCCTTCTCCCTCATGCTAGATACCTTGCTCCGAAAAATGACCCTATTCATATTAGCGATGTCCGGACCCGATGAGATAGAAATTCTTTGGCTTGAAATATTGTCAACCTGCCTCTCCAATATCACTCCATTACTTTCCTCTCCGAACCCAGGTAATGCAGCCTCGTCCATTCCCCCAATCTGCTATACACATTCCGTGTGCTGTTCGGCCAAGAGCCCAAGACTCTAATTCATTTGCATATAATAACTCGTCAACTTCACTTACGTTAGAATTTCGATCGTTACATCGTTGGCAACCTACCCCTTAGCGTAAATTGGTGTGAACCTTAATCTCATAAGTCCCAGTTGATATCTTGAGGTTATAGATCGAAGTTCCCATGGGAATCGACACCAAACACGATACTACGTCCAGCTTATTCAATTCTTCAAATTCAAAATCAATAACTACGATTGTTCCAAAGCGACCCCACAATTCATGTACTACCTATTCACAAACTAATGTCGAGGGAATACCTATTAAATCCAAATACATGATGCATTTGGAAGGGAAAAAATCCTTGGTAAGATGAATAACTGATGACACAATATGATTCATCACAATCCAATCATAATTAACAAATCTATGCATCAATTCGATAGAGTTAAAGGTGACAATTACATGTTTCCCCCCTACCAGGGCAGTAAAGGAAATATCAAACCCATGTTCAAATATGAGCAATGAATTTGAACGAAACAATACATGCCTTCACTTTCCATTGGCTAGTCGGAACAAGAATCTCAGTCTGACTATTTCCACAAGCTCTCAGACTCTTTGATTCCTTTTATACCTTCACTGCCAAAATAAACTTCCCTGCTCCATTACCACCGAACTGTTAATGGATACGGTTAATTGGATTCTTAATTGCCTCTTGATTGTCACTCACCATAGCCGCGTATGATCTCTCATCACACAGTGAATTATGAAATATCTTAGTTTGAGTCGGTGTTGCTTCTCAAGTCCTCCATTGTAGAAAAGGTGGTCTGCTTTTAAGAAACCTAGCTTTAAAAGCAGGGAGTCTAGTTGCACCAATCTCAACGGAATTGAGCCTGAAAAGAACTTCATGAGAGGGAAGCGATCCATCTACGTTAACAAACCCAAAATTGAGGTTCCTAGCATTCCTTCTCCTAGCAACGTACACACATCCATGCACTCCATATTTCACAAAAATCTTCTTCATTGCCATCAAATCATATGAATTAGGAAAGTTCTCAAAGTATAGCATGTCAGTTGAGTGGTCAGCCTTGGTTTAATTCAGAGGGGGGGTGGAAACATCGATAGTTTGTTTCAACGTATGAGGTATGTGGCTGTTTCTTTGGTTGGCGGCTAACATAAGGCTTTGTGGTGTTTTGAGGGTGGTTGTGGTATAAGGGAAAGGTATTTTGTTATCGGTGGTATTTGTATGAGATTGGGACTGGTTGTTGTTGGCGGCGATAGGTGGAGGAGGTTGAGTGGCTGCTAGGGTTAGGGATGGTGGTGGCTTTCATGGCTAAAAGAGAAATTTTTTCTAACATATCAATCAAATGGTTTGTTATGTGTTATATCAATTTTATATAATGTTATCCAAATAAATATTCTTTCTCGCAGGGTTTTTCTTATTGATGTTTTGTGAAAATCTTTACATGCAGTTGTGGAGTTAGGACTTTGACTAAGAGCAAGTTCAATGATTCTCTATTTTGGAGAATTCTTCAAAATGGAGAATGAATATAGAGAGTAGTTAAGTCTAACCATTCCTCATAAGATATATCCCCAAAATGATGTTCCCATAAGAATTCCAAAATGGGGAATGATTATATATTAATATATATTTTTAGTTTTACTTATTTTAATTTGTTTGATACTTTTTTGGTTATATGGAATAAATTTGATAAATATAATAATGATAAAAAAATATTACTTTATGCGATTATGAATTGGAGATTGAAAAATGGGGAAGATGGTTGACGTAAAAACACTATAGATAGTGTAAAATGAAGTTTAAAGAATTAGAAATGGGGAAAATGGTTGGACTTACTCCAAAAAAGAGGTTAAAAGGTTAAAATTAGGCCACCAGAGTCAACTATTTATCAATTTGCCAAACCTAAACTTGCCACATACTCAAGGGGCATCCTACAGAGGTGGTTATACCTGCTCAGCCACCTCCATCATTATATATGGTACACGCTCATATGCAGTGAGGTAACTAATTCTCTCCATCATCATTTCCTTACTCATCTTTTCACACCAGTAATCAACTTAAGCATCAGAGAAGTTATGCTAGAAGCTTGGGCTAACCCCTCTAACTCCCATCTTTGCCTTAAAGACACCCTCTGTTTGGATCCCACAATACTAGCATCCTATATAAGAAAGATAATATAAAGGTGCTTCTAAGGGTTCAATCATTGTTTTAATAGATCTACTAAGCATTAGGGTTAGCCTGATAGCCGCACAATCCTGTTGATGTTGATCTAGCTCCAACTACCACCGATGAGCCCACTACTCATCCTCACTCATTATCTCCCCATCAATCCCACCTCCATCAATCTCCTTCTCTACCCATCAATCCCATACCTTCCCAATGAAGAAAACTTCATGCACCCAACAATTCATCGACCCAACCCCCTCATAATTTGATTTACTTTGAAAAATTTTTGAACAATGGGACCTTTGCAATTGCCATGAATTTTCTTAAAGTACAAAATTAAGGAGAAGATTTAAATTACTTGCAAAAGCAATAGGAGAAACTTGAATTTTGGGTTTTCTTTCTTTGCAAAGGAGTTCTTGTATTACCGAAGTTCTTAATAAGCAAAAAAATTATTATTATCAGCATTGTCTATCTTTGTGTCTACAAGGACCAATACTCTCGCAATGGGGCTACTAAGGTCCAAAATCCATTAACTAAGATTTAGATTTTGAAGCTTATAGACTCTCGATCATATGTTGTTGTTGTTGATCCTGATCTCAATCCCATCCATCACTATTCAAAATCCATTACACTAGATTATGTATCCTCTTGGTGAAGCCTCATGAGTCCTTTCTCATGATTGGCAAATGCTATGGACATATTGCATGTTCCAGATCTCTTATCGATAATGAATTCTCAGAAATATGCAGTGCTATTTATGGCTCCTGTGAGGGGATGTTCAATGATTATTTCATTTTATTCAAAGGATGCTCTAAATGGCTTTCTAGATGGGGATCAACATTCCTCGAAGGATCTACTATTTGTGGTATCTTCTCTTCCTTTTGAATTCGTGCCATCAAAATGTTTGATGTATCTGAATTTTATGGGTATTCCTCCTATTTTGGTGATCGAATATCTCGTTCAAAAACCAGCTTTTCTCTTTGTAAGTTTATTGTCTATTGATTTTGTTTTCAAAAAGCCAGATCAACTAGATGTAATTAGTTATCTTCTTTTGTTCTACTTGGTACAAAATGTTCGACCATTACAATCAATATAAGTGGTTTAGAGGTTTTAGTGACTACCAATTACTTTGACAAATTGTAGGATGTCAGAATTGTCTTGATTTTAGATTCTCATAGTATAGATCTCAAGGATTCACTCACATTTTCAAGTCAATCATGCTACCTCTCTAAGCAATGATGTTAATGTATTTTTTCCTTCTGGTGTTAATAGCACTTCCAAACTTACTGATTCTGATGTTGCAAAGTAGGTTCAATCCCTTTCGACTCATAAATTGGTGGTTCCTAATAAATAAGATAAGAATTTGATTACCAATAACTCTGGAGCCTCTATTTTGGATATTCTCCATGTAGGTTGTAAATCCAACATGTTTTTATGCTTAATTTCACATCTTTACAAGCATGTGTTAGTCTTTATGGGGTTTGTTACTGCTGTTTTCCACCATTTCAGGGTTTTTAGGTGATTTGGATAAAAATTGGTTAAAACAGCCAAAAATAGCATGTCACCAAGATCCCGATACTTCCATTGAGAGCAGTAGTTAGTCCTGGTGACTTCCGCAAATTCCAAAATCTTCCAGAATGTCAAAAACATATCTAGCTGGAAGATAAGAGCACAATAGTCAATGGATAATCACCAGTTCGAACAAAGTCTATCTTTAAGGAGTTTTGATTTAAAGAAGAGTTATTTTACCTTCACAAACTATATCTTGAAGAGAGGATAAAACTCTGTCATTATATCTCCAAGTAGAAGACTAAAGGATAAGGCCAAAAGAAGAACACATGCAATCAAAAGCAAAGACTAAGGAGCAATAGATTAGGACATATGGATATAAATATAGGCCGAATCCCACAAGAATAAAGAGTTCAGGTTTTGTAGTTTAGTCTAGTCAAAGTTCAAGTCCAAATTAGTTTAGAGTTAGAGTTATTATTTTCATTCTTAGTTTTCCAATTCTTCTTAGACTAAATTTTATATATTTTCAATTTAATTCAGTTTTGGTTTTGCTTCCAAACGTTTTAAGTTCAAGCTCAATTTATGTTCGTAATTAATTTTTAATAAGTTCCTTCTTACTTACTCGCGATTTTACATTTAGTCTCTTTTTTTTATTGCCTTTAAATTTAGTCATGTCTAGCTAAATTTTCAGTGATTTATTTTTAAAGTTGATGAATGAGGTTGTTTTGGCATGAGCATCATAACTAGGTGGCACCCCCAACACACAAAACAAGCACCCAAACCCAAATATTAGTAAAAATAATGAAAAATTACATGAAAGTTTAGGAAAGAAAAGCGTAAACAAAACTAAGTGAAACGAAACATGCTTCGCCCACTCAAATCTTGAAAGTAAATATCTCTACAAACATGAGGCACCATGGACCAAGAGGAACTTACTCCCGTCAATCTTCCATGGGCTGGTTGTGCATTTGCAACCCCGTTCCTTGACGGTAGATATGATATAAAACCAACAATAGCTGAAAAAGTCTCTCAAGGCATTTCATCCATCTAGCCTGCAAATCACAAGGTACGAGAGTGCTTCTACTCCGAAATAACCCAACAACATAAGTTGAATCGCTCTCCAACCATAAGTGTGACTAGCCTAGTGATCGTCTCCTTAGTAGCAAAAATGGCAACCAAGAGTTCCGTTTTGAATGCATGTGAAATTCCATCTGAAAAAGCAAAATAGTGGAAAGCATGTCCCGACTAAAAATCCCCCCACATCCTGAGTCCTCCGGCGTACCTGAACAAGGGGTATTCATGTTAACTTTAATCCAATTAGAAGGTGGTGGTATCCATCTAATTGGTAGAATTCTAGGAGCTTTGAAAAGACGAGGGCTGAGATTGAAATTACGAAATGTTCCTTGCTCTACAATCGAGTTCCAAACTTGTCCAAGACCCAACACATCTGTTCGATATAAAATCTTCCATAGATGCCTTAGAGAATGATGAATGATTGGTATTTTATCATCAAAGATACTAGAACAACGTGTGCTCCAAATCAACCAAACCAAGTTCACAACTCCAATGTTCCATAGAAACTGTAATTGGCTGCTGAAGCTTTGTGAAAAAGCTGAAGCTAGAAGGGTTCTTAGGTCCATACTCGTGTCAAGGGTTCTGCCAATCAAATAAGAAAGACGTAACCAAATCTACCGTGTAAATGAACAACGGGCAAACTAATGGTCCATGTCTTATAAATGATCAAAACAAATGTTGCAGCGAGATACGATATGAAAGCCTCTACGAGTTAATCTATCATGAGTCGATATATATCCCGTATAGACCTTCCGACAAATTAAAAAATGAGATGGTGCAATGGATTGATGCCACATCTTACACGAGATCTCCCATCTCGGAAATTCTCCAAGCTGCAAACGGTAGAATAAATTTACCAAAAAAATACCATTACTTCTTGGGAATCGAACACAAACATCATTTGCACACTCGACTTGCTCGATTAAAAGAATGCCCAACCGTAAAGAAATAGGGATTGAAATTGGTAAGTCAGCCCAACCATTCTCGGATAGGAAATTACCAACCATCTCTGTTAAAAGCATACGTTGATGAGAGTTAATTAGCATCTATTCAACAAGCGATGGAATAGTCCAATATGAATTTCGAAAATTCAGATTCAAAGACGAACCCAAGAACCACCAAACCTGAGATCGAACTTACTCATAAACATTTCTAACTGAGCACCAAACCAATGAATGAGCTATATAGTTGAGCGGGACTTCGTTTCTAAAAAATCTTTACCTCAACAATTTGCCGCATTCACAGTTGCCCGTCACTATTTTCCAAGCCAATTTCGCCAACATGGAGTTTTAATTACATCCAACTTCTTCAGCATTAACTCCACTAAACCATTTGGCTTCATACAAAGAGACCACGGGGCTGAAACTAGCTTTCTTTTCTCCACGGAACCTGTCTAAACAAAACTCTGAACCGCTCTCTCAAGTTAATTAAGTAAAGATGATGACCACTTATAAACAACAAATGCATGAAGAAGTGAGCTATGTATAACTGACCTTACAAGAACAATCTGCCAGCCATTGACAAAGAACTTTCGACCCATCCAACGAACCTCGATAAAACTCTTTGTAATAATGGATGAAGCTGACAAGCTGTTGGTGCACCATAAAACATTGGAATTCCAAGATATTTAAAAGGAAGAGAACCAATCTGAATACCCATAACTGCTGCCAAACGCCTTGCCCTAGAATGCAAGACCGAATCAGTGAAGAAAATACTATACTTGTCCTAATTAACCGCTTGGCCTGAATTGACGTCTTATAGGATCAAAGAATCTTTAATATCAACCATATTATTTAAATTTGCTTTGCAAAACAACAAAACTTCATCAGTGTATAGCAAATGGGATGGGAAAATGGAACCCAAAGCATAACGCATTCACGTAATATTTCCCGACCTCGTAAGAGAAGCAATCAAACAGCTCAAAAAATCCTCCCCGATATAAAATAATAGCCAAGATATGGGGTCTCCTTGGCGCACACCCTAACCATAACTAAAGTAGCTGTGCAATCCCGTAGGTATCAAAATCGATAAATTGGCCAATTGGAAAATGCTATAGATGTAATTGATAAAAAAATGCAAAGAAACCAAAAGAACCCATTACCGAAAAAAAGAAATTCCAATCCATTGTGTCAAGATTTTTCTAAATTTTGGTTATAGAGGATTTGAAAAGGGAAATGGCGAGCTCTGCTAGGGTTTTCTTACCCTAGCCACCGGTCTTGTTTTTTCCGATTTTCTTTTGTCTTTCATGTCGGATTCCTTTGCTTTTTCTTCTTGATTATCTTGGTTATTGTCTACAACTTCTTGGCTATCATTTTATCATGGCAGATTGCTCTAATGCAGATTTTATTGCTCTTTTTTCGATAATCAGTGTGCAAGTACGGCAAGAAAGCCAGCCCCGGCCTTGAATAATGAGAAGATCCCTAATCCCCAATCTTATGCTCAGGTAACAATCAACAATAATGCAGTCCAGAAATAGCCCATGCAAGCTACTGTAACAGAAAAGGGAGGTCTTAAAACAGTTAAAATTACTCAGGAATTTTACGAGAGC
>CATIWQ010108905.1:0-62256 GCA_949673415.1 Euphorbia schlechtendalii
TAGACATATCATAAACTTCGAAATAGAAAGTATAAGTAGAAAGCAAAGCAAAGTTGTAAGGTATGCAAGTGAAAGCTAAAGTTGATCAAACCGTATCCACTCTTTAATGGGAGTCGTCAATTCCTGCAATTCCTACGTCTACTTTGAATTCGGTCTCGGCCTGTACAGAACCTCCGCTAGGATACTATTCTTTACGAATATCGAATAAACGAATATTGAAGAATGAAAACTTTTATTGATAAGTGATTTGCAAGTACACTTATACAACAATCGCTCGAGAATATAGAGAAATCTAGTGATCGAAACAAGGATTCGAATTACTTAAACATTTTCTCGCTAATGCTTATGAATGTAGCGAACTCTATCTACACGCACTATATGTAACCCTATAATTGCACTCTAATGCTCTCGTCTCTGGTGGTGCACTATGACCCATGATATTGTAAGGTTTGGAGCCCTATTTATAGAGTTCGAAGGGTTGCGTCTATCCAAACGAAGGGTTGTGTCCATTGGTGAATTATTGCATTCTTCATTATGATTGGTTGAGAAGCTTTGATTTAATCCACAATGGATAGGCACCTTTGATTTAATCCACAATGGATAGGCACCTTTGATTTAATCCACAATGGATAGACACCTTTTCATGATTGGTTAACTTATGATAAGTGTCTTTTCGTTGGTAGTTAATGGCGGTTGATCATGCTTATCTAGCGGTTGGTAGTTAAGAAGATAATACCAGAAAATCGTCCAAGTCATGACCGCGATAGACATGTCACGATCATGAATCTTTGATTGGCAGACTTCTGATATGAAGAAGAACTAGTCACGACCATGAAAGGTTATCGCGATCGTGAGTTGAGTTTTTCTTCAAAATTCTCCTTGTAACTTCACCAATCTTTGACAACTTCGATACTAAGTCAAATCTTTAAGTTCCACACATCTTTTTGCACCTTTTTCACTCTTTTTTCTTAGAATTCCACTTTAGATCATTTTACTCCCAAGATTTACCTAGTATCTGCATTTTCATAAAAAACAACTACATACCAGGTAAAATCTTTTATATGAAGTATAAAAATGACTTAATTCATAGTGTTTAATGTGTAAAATTAATATGATAATAAGTGTAATTATACACTTATCAGAGCGCAAATTCGAGCTTCTGCACTATTTCTTTCTTCGTTTTGTCTGATTCAAAGTATTTCTTTCTTTCTTCGTTAGAGACTATTTTAGTCCTATTTGTTTTCTTTCTTGAGATATAAGCGCTAATTCATATTATTCCTCAGTTTCTTTCTTGAAAAATTTATTTTTTTGTTGATTCCATACATGCGATAGCCGGTAGAAACCAAAGAAATAATGAGAATAGTCTGTTTTACCTTCACCCATGAGAAAATCCATCTTTAGTCTTGGTGTCACCTCTCTTGATAGGTCTAATTACCATAGTTGGTTAAGGAGCATGAGGATGTCACTAATGTCAAAAAAATAAATTTGAATTTTTTGACAAAAATATAGTGAAGCCTGGGATTGGTGATCTAAATTATAGCCTTTAGCGCAGATGTAATAACATGGTTTATTGTGGTTAATCAAATCTCTAAGCGCATCAGTTGCGCAGACTGTAATGGGTTTTGAAACTACAGAGATTCTTTGAACTAATTTGAGAGAAAGATTCTCTCAATCGGACGTTTACCGCATTGCAGATTTACAGAGTGAGATTTTTTCTATTGCACAAGGAGTTAGACCAATTACTGAATATTTTGCTTCTCTTCAGAGTCTTTGGGATTAGTTTACAAGCTTGAGTCCTATTTTGGTGTGTCTTTGTCAAGGATGCTTTTGTAATGTTTCTTCCACTATGAGAAAAGGGCAAGAAGCCAACCAGGTAATTTGTTTCCTTAAGGGCCTGAATGGATCTTTTTTTAGAGTTAAGGCTCAGATCATGGCCATGGATCCTTTTGTCAAGTATGAATAAAGTGTTTTTGTTACTTTTGCAATTTGAAGGGATTTTTGCTTCCTGGTAAAGATGTTTGTAAAGATATGGCTTTAAAAGAGGTTGTGTCTTTTGCGTAAGGAGGAAATTTTGGGAACAACAAGTTTCTTGGGGAAAGTTCAAGAAACAATTGACGTTCTGGTAATAATAATCATTTTGGAAACAATGGAAATGTAAATTTTAATGTCAATAATGGAAATGGTAAGTTTCAGAGAAGACATGGATATTTTAACAATGGGAGAAAATAGTTGAGTTGCTCTTTCTATAATGGCAACCACCTAGCAGCGAACTATTGGAGGAAATACTATTATCCGCCTCACATGAAGGCAAGGTTTGCTAGGGCTAATGTGGCAGTATCTTCAGTAGAGAAAATTGATCAAGATGCAATAAAACAATAGTTTTGTGAAGAGAAATATCTTGATCATGATCAGGAATATTTGAATAACAACTCACATACATAAGCTTTTCTGAATGAGGTTAAGGAGGTGCCTGTTGTGATGCCTTCCTCAAGTGGTTTTACTGCAGAGTAGTTGGGATAATTAAACCAGCTAATTCAAGTCCAAGCCCAGCAACTAATTTCTTAGCAAAATTAAGTGTATGTAGGTTCTGCCAAGGTGTTTCATTCTCAGCTTGCTGGCAATTCGAAAGTTGTTTTTGCTGCTAAATGGAATTCTATTGAAAGTTGCTCTAGCTCAACATGTTATAACTTTGATTTTAAAAATGCTTTTTGGAATTTTGACACGAGTGTTAGTAGTCATGTTATAGGTTCATTTAATAACATGATCAATGTTAGAAATACTAGTAATTAGCATGTTTGTTACCAAGTAGCTTAAGGTTAGGTGCTACTCACATTGGTGATATATGCTTTACTGACAAGTTTGTGTTAAAAGATGTTTTGTTTGTTCCTACTTTTAGCTATAATCTGCTTTCTGTGACAAAATTGTGTGAGACTCTGCATTGTGAGTTATTGTCCTCCTATTTTCCTTGTTTAATACAGGACTTTGCAACCAAGAAAAAGATTGGTTCAGCTAAGGTTATAAATGGCATGCATCATCTTGAAATTGAGAAATTTGTTATATTAGATATAAATTCTGCTTTTGGTTTTACTACTATTTGTAACGAGCAATGTGTGGCATTATAGACTAGGACATCTTTCTAATAAAAGGATTGTTGTGTTGAATAAGGTTTTTCCTGATATTTCTGTTGAATCTTTTTTCATTTGTGATGTTTGTCCAAGGTCTAGGCAAAAGAAGCCTGCATTTTTCAGTTTTTGAAAATCAAAGTTTGCATCCTTTTAATCTTGTTCACATAGATATTTGGGGACCCACACATACTTCTTTAGATGGTTTTAGGTACTTTGTGATGATAGTGGATGATTACTCTAGGTTCACTTGGCTTATGATGGTAAAAGCTAAGTCAGAGGTCTCTTATATTATTAAGCATGTTTATCTTATGATCAAAAATCAATTTGACAAGAGTGTAAAGGTCATTACTGCTGGTTAATCAAGTTAGTAATTGAATATGAAAACGTTGAAAGGAGGAATATTAAAACTTAAAATTAACTTAAGGATCTCCTAAGCATGCCTTAATTGATATAATATAAGCTAAAACGTTCTATAGATGCTTTTAGGTTTATAAAGCTTATAAAAGAAACCTAGCATCTAAGTTTAGAATATTACTAGTTGATACGTGTTTCTCTTTCTTTTGGATGCGGCGTTCCCTTAGAGAAATTCGGCAGAACTTCGTTAGCATAAGCTTTTAAACTAGGATAGCCTCTACGATTGATCTACACGGATCTTCACCGACCAAAACCTTGCTTGAGGAAGAACCCATTAGTAAAGAGCAGCTGCTAGACCGCTCAAAAACCAACCCAAAAATAAACAAAGAAGGCTCACTTTAGAAAGAAACTTCAAAAGAATTCTTCGTTGTTTGGAGAAACTCATGGAGGATCTCTCACAACTAACAAAGAGAGAGAGATGTCGAACACAAAGAGAAAAGCTGAGCTGAAGTGATGAGTAAAGAGGAACTAGAGGACTATATATAAGGAAAAGGGGGAGTGTTAGACTCCACCTAAAACACTATGTGGGATGGGAATATTCCCATCCCACATCCGGGTTGGCTAGCCAACCCGCACCTCCAAGTGATAAGGTAAGCTCATGCCGCAAGCTGGGCTTGAGCTTACAGGCTTGCGCAGTAGGCCCATGCAAGCGCTGCCTTAGGTAGTGCTTGTGGGCCTATAGCTTGCTAGTGACCCACGAGCTTTTCAACTTGCATGGCATCCACGCAGGCCCCACTCTGAACATCCCATGTTCTTTTGGGGCCCACTCACAATGGGAAAATTTCCCTTGCTTCACTCCATTCATTTTTCCCTATTTTCTCTTCATTCCATTTAATTATTAATTTGGTCTAACCAATTAATAATTCTTCAAATGAATTCAACAAATAGATATTTTCAACATAGACCCAGTCTATAGGTTCTTTACTTAGTTCAATAAAGACACAAAGTGTGTAACCTCATAGAATTCCAAAGTATCGAGCCGCTAGAGGTTAACCTAAACTTGGCTTCCCATCCAAGAACCATTAGGCATAGTGTTTCAGACCAATATGGAACCCAATAGCTCTAGATGATCAAATGGGCTTTCTAGGAAAGACGTATGGTCCCCCAATACTTGGAATGACACATTCTTGTGACTTGATCTTGTTCTGCAATAGTAACTATTACAATACACTCCTTCCATCAAGTTAAGTACCATCTAGTTTATTGAGCTCTGACTAAGTGTCAACTCATGTAATACCGTAACTATCCTGGAATTAGACTTGTTCATGAAGAACACCACTCAGTCATTATATATCAAGATTGACTAGAAAACATGTTCTGTCAGTCTTATACTCTGATAAGAGGTTTACGAGTGTGTCACTTCCAAAAGGGGCCCTAAGGTACATCTCTCACTATATCACTATATCAGGAGCGATGGATCCAATCTTGACTACTCAGCTTACCAACATGTGATCATCACTATACCCTTAATCATCTATGTTATCTTGATTGCCAGCGTATGAATAAGTATAACCCAAAGTATAGCAACTCCTATATAAGATAACTAGTATCTTAGGCCTGAGTATACCTGTTTAGCTACTGCAATAAGACATGACACCAACGCATGGATATAGTTATTTCTGAGTGTCTGTCTTATAGCAGTCTCCAATGTGTTACCCGAATACATTCATGTGTTAACTCAAGTTACCACCTTCAGCTCATGAGTTCGGCTGCTTGGATCTAATCCAAGGAGTAAGCCTACACATGTTAGTTTGTCCATTCCATTGATGTCCAGTCTTAATGAAACTATGACTAGGAATATTTAGACTATTCATATTAACACGTATGTGCAGTTCTCACACCACATAACTCCCACTATGTCCTCACACTTTTATGCTATGAAGTAGTCATGAACTTTGTCTCATCAATTCGCATATACATATTTAATACTATATATATATGATACCAGTGAGATAGATAAATTAATTAAAAGAGCTAATAAGCAACAAAGATGCCTTAATTAAAATTAATAATAATTTCAAACCGTTTGTACATTATAGCTAATAAAGATATATCTCCCTAATTACCTTTAGGGAATACATCATGTCTAACAATCTCCCACTAGTAATAGAGCCAATTACCCATGTGCTTCATGCCATACTCGTTAACATGCTGGTCTGTTTAACCTGAGTCAATGGCTTAGTTAGCCCATCAGCTAGATTTTGATCCATTGGGATGTATTCTAAATCTTTATCTTTCTTGGCTACTATCTAATGAATGAGATGGTATTTTCTAAGTACATGTCCATTTTTTTTGACGAGACTATGATTCCTTTGTTTGATCAATTGTCCCTTTTACAACACCGAGATCACCAATAAATCCCTTAAGCTAGATGGCTTGGTTAGCCGCTTCTAAAGCAGCTATGTACTTAGATTCTATGGTTGAATCGATAGTCGTATCCTATTTGAAACTTTTCCAAACAACTGCCCCTCCATTTAAGATAAACACATAGCCTTATTGGGACCTATAATCATCCCTGTTAGATTAAAAACTCACATCGATGTATCCCTTCAAAGTGGGATCACATATACTAAAAACATATCCTTAGTCCTACGTAAGTACTTACGGATAGTTTTAACGACCATCCAGTGCTTCTCACCTGGGTCAGATTGAATCTGCTTATGATGTTCAATGCATGTGAGACGTCATGCCAAGTGCATACCATAGCATACATGATGGAACCTATCACTAAGGCATAGGGTATTCCATTCATGCACCGTCTCTCCTCTTATGTTCTCGGACACTTAGATTTAGAAAGGTTAACCCCGTGAGATATTAAGAGATAACCCTTTCTTAACTACTCAAGGTTAAATCTAGCCAAAACCTTGTTTATGTATGCACTTTGTGAAAGACCTAGCAGCCTTCTGGATCTATCTTAGTGGATTTTTATACCGAGTATAAAAGCTGTTTCTCCAAGGTATTTCATGGAGAACTTCTTTGACAACCATGAGTTAATTATCTAAAGAAAAGGAATATTGTTTCCTATCAGTAATATGTCATTAACATATAATACAAGGAAAATGATCACACCCCCACAAGCCTTCTTATATACATAGGGCTCATTAGCATTTGACACAAAAATATTTTCTCAGATTGTCTCGTCAAACCTAATATTCCAACTCCTTGATGTTTGCTTAAGTCCATAAATGGACTTCTACAACTTGCATACCTTTGAGCCATCCTCGGACGTAAAACCCTTGGGTTGTGCCATAAACACATCCATGTCCAGATTCTAGTTAAGGAATGCTATCTTCACATCTAGCTGCCAAATCTCATAATTGTTATGAGTGGTAAAGGAAAGGAGTATCCTGATAGACTTCAGCATGGTCACCAGTGAAAATGTTTCATCATAGTCAATGTCTTCTTTTTTATTGTAACTAGCCTTACTTTATAGGTAACTATGTTACCATCCATGTTAGTTTTCTTCTTGAAAACCCACTTGCATCCTATGGGCCTAATCCCACTTGGAGCATCAATCAAGCTCCAGACTTGGTTTTCATTCATGGAGTCCATCTCCGGCCTCATGGTTGTAAGCCATTTGTCAAATTTTGATCCTTCCATTACTTCCTTGTAAGTCCTGGTCTCATCATCTTCCATAAAGGAAGAGATGTTTATCATTAGTGATGAAAAACCCGGATCGTTCGGTAGTGATTGGGGCCCGACCTGACCTACGCAATGTTAGTGTTATAGTAGGTTGTTCCATGCTTGCACTATCTTGTGTAACAGGTGTAGGTATAATCAGTTGATTATCTATTTGATCTTCTTGAGTGCCTAACTCAAGATTGCTCCTACCAGCTTTCGCAAGTATATGCTCCTTCTCGAGGAATTGAGCATTTTTAGAAACAAGGACCTTTTATTCCATGGGATAAAAGAAGGTATACCCTATAGTCTCCTTAGGGTAACCTGCAAATAGACATGTGTCAGACTTAACACCCAGCTTATCTAAACTCATCCTCTTTATGTAAGCAGGACATCCACAAACTCTTAGGTGAGAAAGAGCGGGTTTCTTACCATACCATAATTCGTATGGTGTTTGATCAACAGATTTAGAGGGCACTCTGATTAGAATATAAATTGCACTCTGAAGTGCATAACCCCAAAAGGATCTGCTAAGTTTTTCTTGGCTCATCATGGATCGAACCATATCGAGTAGGGTTCAATTCCTCCTTTCTAACACTCTATTGTGTTGGGGTGCATATGGAGGTGTCCACTAGGATAATATACCATTATCCCTTAGATAATCCTGAAACTCTTAGCTTAAGTATTCACTGCCTAGATAATCCCTTAGATAAAATGCCATTTTCCCAAGCTATTTCTCTACTTCGATTTTAAACTCTTTGAATTTCTCAAAACTTTTATACTTGTGCCTCATAAGGTACAAATAACCATATCGCGAGTAATCGTCGATAAAGGTTATGAAGTGAACAAAATCCTTATGTGTCTTAACACTCATTGGACCACATACATTGGAATGTATTATTTTTAAAGTACTAATACATCGGAATGTATTATTTTTAAAGTACTAGTGGCACGTTATCCCTTTCCTTTGAAAGGTTTCTTAGTATGTAGAATGAATTTCCTACAACCAAATAATCTGAGATGACCGATCTTAAGCTTGCTCCCTCACCAAAGTTCATAAGGGTTCTTCTCTACAATTGGGAAAATTAAAACTCGATTAAGAATATACCAGGTTGTGTTAAAAACTTCTCCCCAAAAGTATTACATTGTTATCACTTAGCATGGGACTTGCAATTTTAACTATTGTTTGTACTTCCTTTCTACAACCTCTTTTTGTTGAGGAGTATAAGCTGTAGAAAATTTGTTGTTAATACCATGCTTAGAACAGAATTCTTTGAAATAAAAGTTCTTGAATTCACGTTCATGTTCACTTTAGATTCTACTTATTTTAATTCTTAGTTATTCATCATCCGATTACTGAGTTTAACAAAATACTAAAGGTAACATCTTTGCTACTAAGCAAGATTACCCAACTGAATCTCATGAAGTCATCAACTACAACAAGAGAATATCTCTTTTCAACCATGCTAATATATTGAATAGGGCTAAAGAGATCTAAGTGTAGGATCTCAAATGGTCTATTAGTTACAATGTTTTTAATTAATCTAAATGATTTTCTAGACTACTTACCAAGTTAACATGTTGAGCTGCATCTATCTTCTTCAAAGCTGATACCAGGAAAACCCTCAACTAATTACTTTTTGGCCAGTTTGAACAAAATGTTCATATGATCCAACCTTTTATGCAAAAGCCAAAACCTTTCCTCCTTCGAATACAAGATAAACACTATTGGAGTCAAGGGATACATCAATTATATAAACATTTTCAAGTCTATGAGCATAAAAAATAGTTAAACCAGTCTTAAAATTAATTATTGAGCATCAACCTAAGTCAAAACTAACTTATCTTCCTTTGTCACAAAGCTGGGCTACACTTAGAAAGTTGAACTTTAGTTATTTGAAAAGAAAAACCTCTTCGATTGAAGGATTCACACCATTGTACCATTTCCAACCATCTTGCAATTAGAGTTATCTCTAAAGCTAACACTTCTATATTTTTTGCACTCCAATGTGATGAGCTCTTTTTCATCAAATGTCATATACCTCGAGCAAATGCTATCCAAATACCAAATTCTAGTGTTATTATTAGATCTTAGGCTCACCTGCAAAGTACCCATGCCTTGGGTTGGGTCCTCCCTTGTTAGAAGTGCTTATCTTACTCTAATTGTACTCTCATAATAATCATCATATGTCTATAGAGCACTATGACATGTCCAACTTTCCCATTAAATTCACAAACATTTTTGGTTATTCAGAGTTAAATTGTTAGTTGGAGTAGGTTTCCCTACTTCTTTCAAAGCTGTTACTTTAATAGTTTACTCATCTAATTGCTTAATGAGCTTACTATTATATCCGTCATGATGCGCAGGTTTTTTATGAAGAAAGCGGATATCAAGAGATAAGGAAGAAATAGTGTCTTCCAAACCTTTACATCTCATCACTATCTCTTTAATGTTCTTGCCTGACTTGTAAGTCAGCTTCAATACATCAAAGAGTACCTTAGATAATTCATCCATAGACATATATAAGTTCGGAATATACCTCAATTTGAGCATTTTGACTATTTGTCTTTCACTACATTTTTGTTACTTGTAGAATTATTTGCATTTTTTTCCAGATGCTAAGCATTTACCATCATTATATCCAATTGCCATAAAATAGTGGTCGGTAGAATCTTATGGGTCTTAATCTGATTATGAAGATTCTTTAGTGTTACTTTAGGTAGTTGCTAGAGCTTCACTCTTCTTAACATACATCTCCTTGAATTTGTCCTTTTTGCTTTTAAGACACTTGATTGGATATGACCTTTTTCTACAAAACTAAAGAACTTGATATCTTTTTTGTAATCTTTCTTTGATCCTTCCTCAGTGTCCTTTTTATATTGAGTGAATTTCTTATTGGGAAACTTGTTCTTGCACTTCCCATCCTTCCTCATGAATTGTCTGAATTCTCTGCATAACAATGCAATTTTTTCATCAAAATCTTATTAAAAGTCTTCTTTTGATAAATCATTTGTAAGCACGAGATTTTTGATCCCTCTCGCAAAGCGCTGAAGAGGAATATTTGCACTTACTCTCTAGTGATCTGCATTAGGATAACAAGATTCCAAAACAAGATCTTCAGGCCTTTGGAAACCAAAATCATCCAAAACTATTAGAAACCCATTCAAAAACTAACCAAACCGGATAAAACTAACCAAGAACCGTAAAAGGGACCTCCCCTAACCAAAACAGGCTGTATCGATTGATCGATCCCAAGATTGGACTATTAGACATGATGTATGACCTAGATTCAACTACGAAAATATATCTTAATTAGTTATAATGTACAAAAAATTTTAGATTATTATTAATAATAAAGGCACCGTTGTTGTTTATTAATGTTTGTTTAACTTATGTATCTCACTGGTATCAAATATATGTTGTATTATATATGTGCATTGATAAGATAAAGTCTATGATTACTTCATAGCATAAAAGTGCAAGGAAATAGCGGGAGCTATGTAGTGTGAGAACTGCACATACGTGTTACTAGGAATAGTCTAAATATCCATAGTAATAGTTTCTTTGAGACTCGACATCAATGAAGCTGATAGACTAGCATGCGTATGCTTACTCCTTGGATTAGATCCAAGAAACCGATCTCACAAGCTTAAGGTGGCACTTTGAGTTAACAAATGAATGTATTCAGGTAATACATTAGAGATTGCTACAAGACACACACACGAAAATAACTATATTTATGTGTTGGCGTCATGTCTTATTGCAGTAGCTATACAAGTATCTTCAGACCTGAGATACTAGTTACCTTATGTAGGAGTTGCCATACTTTGGGTCTTACTTATTCATACCCTTGAGATTAGGATGATACGGGTGATTATAGGTATAGTGATGATCACATGTTGGTAAACTGAGTAGTCAAGATGGGATCCATTGCTCCTGATATAGTGATAAAATGGGAGATGTACCTTATGGCCTGATGTTGAACAGAACACTCATAAGCCTCTTATTAGAGTATAAGATTGATAGAATGGATTTTAGGTCAATCTTGATACATTATGGCGAGTGGTTTTCTTCATAAACAATTCTAATTCCAAGATAGCTACGACTATTACGTAAGCTAACACTTAATTCGAGCTCAATAAATGAGATGGTACTGAACTTGATGGAATGAGTGTATTGTATTGGTTATTACTGCATAACTATATCAAGTTAGAGGCACATGAGGTTTCGAGTATTGGGGGTAAAATGCCTTTGCTAGAAAGCCCATTTGATCGTCTAGAGCTATCGAGTTACATATCAGTCTAGAACATTGAGCCTAAAGGTTCCCAGATGGAAAGTGAAGTTTAGGTTAACATCTAGCAGCTCTATACTTTGAGATCCTATGAGGTTACACACTTTGGGTATGTACTAGACTAAGTAAAGAATCGATAAACTTGGTATATGCTGCGAATATTGAGGATGTAAAAATCATCAGATGAATTATTAATTTAGTGGACCAGATTTATAAAAAGGATTAAAGGAGAAATTCGGAAAAACTGCAAGGAGTGGAGCAAGGGAATTTTTTCCATTGCAAGTGGGCTCCAAATGAACACGGGATTTTCAGAGTGGGGCCTGTGCAGCTACTCTACGAGTTGAAAAGCTCTCAGGCCGCTATCGAGGGAGGAAAGCGCGCATGTGCTAGGGGGCTGCAGGCTTGCAAACACTACCTAAGGCAGCGCTTGCATTGGCCTGCCATACAAGCCTGCATGCTTGGCCTCGCGGGAGGCCTGCAAGCCTAAGCATGCAGCACAAGGCAAGCCCTCTAGGGCTTACCTTGTAGAATTTGGTCTCAAGTTAACTCGCGGGTCCAAGTGACCCGCGCGGCTAGCCCGCTTATTCCCATCCCACATTGAGTTTTAGGGGGAGTCTAACACTCCCCCTTTTCCCTATATAAAGGCCTCCAGTTCTCTTTATATCACACAATAATAAAATATTTCAGCTAAGCTTTTGTCTTTGAGTTCGAGCGGTCTAGGAGCTACTATCCACCAATAGGTTCTACCTCTAAGATGTTTTGGTTGGTGAAGATCCGTGTGGATCAATCATAGAGACTATCCTAATTTGGAGGCTCTTGCTAATGAAGTTTTACCGAATTGCTCTAAGTGAATGATGTATCCAAAAGAGAAAGAGAAGCACGTTTCAACTGGTAACGTCCTAAACTTAGATACTAGATTTCTTTTATAAGTTTTATAAACCTATTAGCATCTATGGAATGTTTTAACTTAGATTATATCAATCATACCATACTTTGGAGATCCTTTAAGTTAATTTTAAGTTTTGAAATTCTGCCTTGCTATGTTGCATGTTCAATAACTTTCTTAATTAACTAGTAGCAGCCACACAACCTCCATAAGTGAGCTGTGTGTGAGCCGGCCCACGCTGAGCTGGAGCTCCATGCACCGACCCGGTTGTGGGATGGGGATTTTCCCCATCCCACATTGGTAAATTAGGGGAGCAATGTGCTCCCTTCCCACTATATATAGTGGTCCCTTCTCTTTTCAAAATACTTCAGCTCAGCCTTTCTCTCTAAGTTCAACATCTATTCTTCACAAGCTTTTTGGGAGATACTCTACAAGTTTCTCCAACATCGCAAGAATTATTTAGAAGGTACTTTCTTTTGTAGTGAGCCTTCTTAGTTAATATTTTTGGGTTTATCTTTGATCGATCTAGAAACTACTGTCTACCAACGGGTTCCTCTTCGACGAAGGTTTTGGTCAATGAAGTTCCATGTGAATCAATCATAGAAGTTGTCCTAGATTGGAAGCTAGTGCTAACAAAGTTCTGCTGAATTACTCTTAGGGAAAGCCACAAGAAGGGAAAGGCATGCATCAACTTGTAATGCTCTTAACTTAGATGCTAGGTTTCTTTTAATAAGTTTTATAAACTTGATAGAATCTATGGAACGTTTCAACTTAGATTATATCAATCATGGCATGCTTAGGAGATCCTTTAGGGTTAATTTTAAGTTTTTAAATTTCACCTTGAAACTTTTCATGTTTGAACACTATCTTGATTAACTAGCATGGACTGGTACCGACCTAACCTTTTGTATCAGTCCCGGGGACTAGACTTGTACTAGTCTCGTAGTTGCTATACCGTATCGGTACTAGCCTTGCACTACAAGGCTGGTTCTGGTTATTATTTCAGCCCATTTCTTTTTTTTCATTTCCCATTTTACCCTTATTTTTTTATCCATTTTTATCCTTTTTAGTCCTCCTATGTAAGCCTAAAAACTAGGTTTTAGAGGGGACTTTTGATTCTAGCACGTTTTGGGAAAAATAGTTAGAGAAGAGAAAAAAATTTTCAAAATTTTAAAGAAAAACTTTGGGAAATCTTCCACTTAAGCTTTTTCCTTAGTTTTTTTCCAAAAATCATATTGTTCTTGGGTTTTAAAAGGGTAGAGATTGAAATCTAATATTTGTGTTTCCTTCTCCCTCCTCAAAATCCACTTTCCATCTTCTTTTATTCGAAAAACCAACCAAAAATGCTTAGAGGATCTTGTCTAAGGCGTTTCCGGCTTCCAATCTGTGGATTCTTGTTGAAGGGGTAAGATTTTGAGCTTTTGGAGACTCTTGGCTTGTTATGTTTGCTTTTTGAGTTTTTTTTACGTTTTTGGGTCTGTTCTAGAACTCAGACTTGTACTCAGCCCTATGGGGCCAGTATCAGCCTAATCGAAGAGGACGGTGTTGACTTTGGTTGGTACTAGCCTCTCCATTGGGCCAGTATCAGCCCAGTAGTTCAAGAATAGCCCATCCCTTCTGGTTTCTTGGAAGGGGTTGTTCCTTGCTGAAGGGCCTGTACCAACCTCACCCATGAGGGTGGTCTCGATAGGTAAGGAGGGTACTGACCCTTTACCTGCATAGAATGCATTTCTTCATTTTTTTATCTAGATTTCTTTTTTGCATTTTTTTGGGCTACACCAATGATGGGAAAGGCATTTTCCTAGATTACTAACCTAATTTATGCCATGTATCATCATTAATAACAAATTTGTTAATAATCGAGTCTAAAATTTATAGTTTCTCAATAAAAGCGCACGAGAAACTCAAAATTTCCATTTTTAATCTATCAAGTCACGATCACCCTAATCTAACTTATGCTTCTAACTGAGTCTTGTATTGAATACTAATCGTGCCATGATTGTTATGATATATCATGTGCTAACCTTTTTGGATATGGGTAGATTTAGATTAGAAGTATGTTAGTTTTTATTTTCCTTCAGGTATCGCATTTATAAATAAAATGTATTTATAGATAAAATGTATTTAAGGCCATTTGTATATCCTCCAGATTATGTATTATTCTTTACCCTTCCCTTTAGGTTAGAAGTCTTTTTACTTACTTTATCTCTTTTGTTTCTTTGTTCATCGCTTTATTTACTTATTTATCGCATTCTACTTATGGATGTTATAAATGCTAACCAGTAATAGAAAATTACTAGAGTAATCATCGAAATATAATAAATGTGGTGTTGTGCTTGTAATTATAACTCAAATAACAATGATTTACATAACTCATCTGACTTGAAAAAATTTGTGCTACGGTGCGGTTTAGGTTTAACAAATCTAGGATGTACCGAATTTCTCGGAAGAGCTGATTCGGGAGGTGACTCTGTAACATAGGATAGAGGTTTATGCCTCTCATCTTCTAAAGCTTTTATTTCCTCCTCTTTCTTGAAAACACCTTTGCCCCATCTCATGAGGCCAACACCTCACGACGATCGTGCATGTTAGAACATCGTCCACTCACAATGGCGAATCTGCTAGGGATCATCCTTCTTTTTAAACTTAAAAGTTTAAAAGACTTTTATGAGGATTGAAAAATTGTTAAATGAGTTTATCCACCTCTAAAATTGTCACCTAAAGCTTATGCATTAGATGGATTAGCCTTAAGGTTAGGATGCCAAATTTTACCGTGAAGCCACAAAAGTATCTCTTATGACACCTTGAAGATCATTATGCCTAGTGCATGGATCACTTGTTGCCATATCGCATGTACCTCACTCGTTCACACCTATTTGGGGAGAGGTTTGGAGTGTATCATAGTACAACAAGAGTCTTCTACATTAACAACCCTTGTCACCTAACTCAAATAGCATCACCATACTAAATTCCCTTAAGGTGTACCTACTTTTTAATCAAGACAGTAATTGAACATATAATCATTGCAAGGCGGATTTTCAAAACTTAAAATTAACCTAAAGATCTCCTAAGCATGCCATGATTGATATAATCTAAGTTAAAACATTCCATAGATGCTTTCAGGTTTATAAAGCTTATAAAAGAAACCTAGCATCTAAGGTTAAAGCATTACTAGTTGATGCGTGCTTTCTCTCTCTTGGTTGTGGTGTTATGTTCCCTTTGAGTAATTCTGCATTACTTCGTTAGCACGAGCATCCAAACTAGGAGAGCCTCTACATTGATCCACACAGATCTTGACCAACCAAAACCTTGTTGAGGAAGAACTCTTAGTAAATAGCAGCTACTAGAGCACTCGAAAACCAATCCGAAAATAATCAAGAAGGCTCGCTTAAGAATGAGCCTTCAAAAGAATTCTTTGCTTGTTTGGAGAAACTAGTTATGGATCTCGCACAACAAAAAGAATAGGAAGTCGAATTTAGAGAGAAAATCTGAGCTAAAGCTATTTTCTGTTATGTATAAAGTGAGGAGCTGGAGGTCTATATATAGGGAAAAGGGGGAGTGCTAGACTCCCACTCAATAACTAGATGGGATGGGAATATTCCCATCCCATCTAATCGGGTTAGCCATGCGAGTCATGGTGACACGCTGGCAAACCCATGCGGTTTGCAAGGCAAGCCCTTGCGGACTTGCTTTGCTTTGCCGCAAACCCAAGCTTGTGGCCCGCGTTAGCAAGTTTACATTGCAAGCCCGCTACAATATAGGCTTACCAGGCATGCTCATGGGGCAGCCGCGTAGGCCCCACTTCAAACAACGCATGTTTGTTTGGGGCCCACTCGCATAAGGAAAAATTCCCTTGCTCCGCTCTGTGTGATTTTTTTCCCTATTTCCTCTTTATTCCTTTTAATTATTAATTTTATTCAACCAATTAATAATTCTTCTAACGAATTTGACAATTTGTATTTTTGGTATAGACCCAGTCTATAGGTTCTTTACTTAGTCTGATAAAGACCCAAAGTGCGTGACCTCATAGGATCCAAAAGTATTGAGCCGCTAGAGGTTATCCTAAACTTGGCTTCCCATCTAGGAACCTTTAGGCTCAATGTTTCAGATCGATATGGAACTCGATAGTTCTAGATGATCAAATGGGCTTTCTAGCAAAGGCGTATGATCCCCCGATACTTGGAACGTCACATGCTTGTTACTTGATCCGATTCTAAAGTAGTAACCAATACAATAAACTACTTCCATCAGGTTAAGTACCATCCAATTTATTGAGCTCGGATTAAGTGTCAACTCATGTAATAGCCATACCTATCTTGGAATTAGACTTGTTCAAGAAGAACACCACTCGACCATTATGTATCAAGATTGACTAAAAGCCATTCTATCAATGTTATACTCTAATCAGAGGTTTATGAGTGTGTCAATTCAACAAGGGACCCTAAGGTACAGCTCCCATTATATCACTATATCAGGAGCAATTGACTACTTAGCTTACCATCATGTGATCATCACTATACCCGTAATCACCCATATCATCCTGATCTCCAGGGTATGAATAAGTATGACCCAAAGTATAACAACTCCTATACAAGGTAACTAGTATCTCAAGTTTGAGGATACTTGTACTTCTACTGCAATAAGATATGACACTAACACATGAATATAGTTATTTCTGAGTGTCTATCTTATGGCAGTCTCCAATGTATTACCTGAATAGATACATGTGTTAACTCAAGGTACACCTTCAGCTTGTTAGATGGGCTACTTGGATCTAATCTAAGGAGTAAGCTAACACATGCTAGTCAGCTTGTTCCATTGATGTCCAGTCTCAATGAAACTATGACTAGGGATATTTAGTCTATTCATAGTAATACGTATGTGCAGTTCTTACACCACATAGCTCCCACTATGTCCTCGCACTTTTACACTATGAAGTATTCATAGACTTTGTCTCATCAATGCACATATACATATTTAATATTATACATATATGATACCAGCGAGATACATAGATAAATAAAAAGCACTAATAAGCAACAAAGATGCCTTAATTATTATTAATAATATTTAGAAAATGTTTGTACATTATAACTAATAAAGATATATTTCCCTAATTACCTCTAGGGCATACATCATATCCAAAAGTACCAAAATGTTTGAACATGATTTTCACAGGTTTGGTCCTTGATATTCTCATGGTGTCAAGATGATCCAATCCTAGATTTTGAAGTTGAACCCTTTATTCCCCGAGAGGTGTATGGTTGGAAGAATTATTATTGTGTGAATGCTACGTGTTATGTGTTTAATTTCCTTCCATCAATTTTCTTATGCAAATAAAAGTAACATTTCACACCATGCGCATCATACTAACCACATTCTTTTGTGTAGATGATAACTCACACACACTCATTCTTTTTGTAAGTTTAAGGTTTTAGAATGCTCATCAGGTATCATGGTATATCAAATAAATAAAATCCAAAGCATAATAAAGTACCTCATCGCTATTCATTAACCTTGAAAGATACTCGAGGTCGTGTCATCTTAGGAAATGCCCCTACACAACATATTCACTCATTTACGATGCCCAATCAGCAACCAAAACTATACCAATTTTGAGTCATATACTCAATTCATTCATCTCGTCGAATCGGTGATTTTCAAATAAACATAAATAGCAATTCATTTAATCACAAACACATTATAAGGTATAACACATTGTTTTACTCGAAAATAAGAGTCCACATTTAGTCATAACATAAGGATGTTACCGTTATAGGGTTTTCTCACCATTCCTTCACCCATATTTTAAAATAAACATGATCACTTCATTTATTCCATTCGAGATCATCTGTAAAGAAATCACATAGATCTCTCCCAACCTCCATGTCCTAAGGAGAAAGAACAATTATATTTATTTCATGAGTGTTTAAAGAACCTTTTAGGGATCATCATGCACCCGATAAAACATCAAAGCATGCATGTCTTGATTCCTCTTCTGTTTGGAATTCAACGTGCGTACATCCTAAGGAGTGTCTTGTTCGTTTGTCTCAAAAGATCAACACATCAAAAGAAGAGGGTTGTCGTGTTCTCTAATACAAATGAGGAGTCTAAATCAAGCTTTATCCAGTCTGATTCTCTCATGCTACCAGAAGTCATGGTGATTCCTTTGACAAAATGTGCCATCGTTAGGGCGATCAGCAACATTAGTGCACTCCAACCAAGGGGGAAGCAGTACTGATGCAACATTGACTAAAATGGTATCCAATGCACGATTCAATGTTGCACTTCAAGCCTTGATAAGGAAACTACTAACCAAGGAAAGATATGTTGATAGAATATCCGAGTCTGAGATACCTTTTCCTAGCAATGGGCATCATCCTCAGAGAGATACCTAGCTCTAGTTAGGATCAGTCAAAGTCAACCCTAATATTAGCCAAGGGCATGCTTCCATTCTCTAGGCTAATTCGGTCTCTCTCTTAAATGAACACACTCACTATCAGTTAACAGCCAAGTTAGGGTAGTTTAGTCATCTTCTACGAGGTCAAGGGTTGGGCTATCAAAGCCATCCAAGTGGGAATTCTCAAAATAATTCTATTAGGGGATGTCTGGGCAAGCTGTGGCTAATCCTATTCTGCAAGAAGTTTTGGAGCATTTATTCTTCTATTGACTATTAGTCCTTTCATGAGCAATTCACATGCTTATCTCAACTCAAGAGCTCAGTTGCATTTCCCTCCTACGAATATCCCTTCTTCACAAGGATTTGCATCTTAGTCTTTGGCTTCGCCTATTCAAGGGGCACCCCTCTAACAAAGCTCAGCCCCGAGCTAACTACTTTTGTGAACTAGTTTCAATCATATCATTAACCTTAAATTATTTCCAAGTTCTTAGTTTCACCAAGGGGCACGACTTACCCTTAACCAACTTATTATTAGAATTCAACTACTCATGATACTCTACCTTTATGTACTTATTCTCAAAGGGTTAAAGGCATGCTCTCTCCATTTCTTTCTCAAGAAATGATGGTTTAATGGAAGTAATTCCTCATGACTCAAGATAACCAACCCCCCATGTTTTCCCAAGTGACAAGCCAAGTGAGAGATGAAGATTATATACCCGAAAACTTCACAATGCTAGAATTGATGAAGTACAAGGGGGAAGAAGATCCTAGAACTCACATTAAGAATTATCATACTATAATGCAAAATTTGGAATTGGTTAAACAAGAGCAAGGAGAGATTTTAAAATCATACTATAATAGATGGATGACCATGCAAGTCGCCTAAAAGGATAAACTTGGTTTCTCGGAGATGAACACAAACCTTCTTGATTGAGCACTTCCATTCTACAAAGTATGCTTGGGATTAATGGGCATTCCACGTACAATGATGTGCTTTTCAAGGATGAGAAATTGGAATGATTTCTCAGTATTGAGTAAATCTCCAAACTAAACTATGGAAGGATATATAGGTTACAAGAATACTACCAAAAGGTCAACATCTTCAGAAAAGAAAACAAGCTACGATCCAAGTTACATAGCCTATTAATGTGAGCAATGTTCGAACTTTAAAAGAAGATAACACCAATATCTCCTTTTATGTTATGCCTTTAACTTTACTATTCACTAAGCTTCGAGAGCTCGGGATCAGGGAAAACTTAAGGAAATTTACCCCACCTAAGGCTAAAAAATTAAAGAAATTCTACATTTATCATGTGGGAGTGGGCCATCACATGAACTATTGTGAAGACCTTCTTACGGATATATAGAAGTTGATAAAGGAAGGGAAATTTTAGGCTCCTACTTTGAAGCTGAAAACTGTTGACAATCCACCTTCCCATGTAAATTGAAGCTATCAGCTAAGTATGATAAATCTCAAAAGAATGTGGGCAAGATGATAGAGTGCTATAGCCATACCCACAAGAAAGATTTAGGCAAACATCACCAAGGTATATTGAGAGCTATAGAGCTTGAGTTCCTCATACCACAGGTAGGATTTGGTTTTGCTCCTCACCACAAGCATAATGAACATTAGAAGACTATTTTTTACTATAGGGCCACTGTGTACAACCACAACCAAGAGTTCCACAAGGGGTAATTTGATCATGTAGATCACAAGGGCTAGTCTTGGATGGGGTTTTGAAGGGTTCACCTCAAGTAATATTGATTCCACCAATGTCTTTACTATTGATCCTGTTCTATTACTCTACAACTCTGTTGTTATGGTTACTGCTCTTGCTACTATCACCCTCACATCCTCTATTTGAGGCATCTTGATGGTTACTATTCCTACCATCGATCCCCCTCATGTTGACCCCTTAAGTAAGATCCGCGTTTCTTCTCTGGTCATCCCTGCATCTATCCCTCCTTTTGCAACTATAACTTCCATCACCAATGAAGACCCTTCACCTATAGTAGAAGAAGAAATTATAATAATGTAGTTTTTCTATTATTTTATTAAACGCCATATGTGAGACCTTTATTGCAATGAAATTATCTAGACTTTGCTTACTTGATTGATGTTTCTCCTAACGGTACCATGCATTCATATGAGTCTACACGTAATGTTATCAACATAAATGATGTGTTTTTGCATGACATTAACTTGGGTATAAATGAGTCATCTAAATGGTAACTATATCTAATGATTTAAACCCTGGTGAGAAAAGAAAGATTGAAAATGTGCTTATCCATTACGTGAGCTCTTTTTGTGGTTGTATAAAACATGTCGGGAGTAGATAGAAAAACTACAGAGCATAGAATTCTGACTAATCCGATGTTCTTGCTAGAGAAGCAGAAGTTGCATCGACTACATTCAGAACAAGCAAATGAGGTTAAGGTAGAAGTAGCAAAGCAACTCGAAGCTAAGTTTCTCGAGGTTGCTGAATATCCGACGTGGTTAGCAAATATCATCCACGTAGCTAAAAAGGATGGGAAGGTAAGGGACTATGTGGACTTCAAAGATCTCAACAAAGCAGTACCAAAAGATTACTACCCGTTGCCTCATATCGATGTAATAGTGGACAGTGCAACTAAGGCCATAATGTATTCCTTCATGGATGAATCTTAGGGCTACAATAAAATTCTCATGGACAACATTAATAAAGTCAATACAATTATGAGTAGATGACGTTTTGAACCTGCGTGGTTTCCACGAGGTGCTGGCCCTTTGAGATGGGGTGTTGGGGTTTCATGAGAAAAGTGAAATAAAGTTTTGAAAAGACTCAAAGCCTAAGCCTCTAACCTATATTACGTAGTCACCACCTAGATCAGCTCTTCTAGAAAATTCGATACAGCCTAGATCCGTTAAGCCTAAACCATCACCACCTTTACGCTATTTCGATTATTTCTAGTCAATTTGGATTTATGTTAGCATTAAACTTCACACAAATGCAGAAAACAATAAACAAATAAAGAAAAGCGATAAATAAAATAAAAACAAGGCCTGTAGCCTATGGGGGTAGGGTAAATAATGATACAACCCATGGGGGTATATACAAATGATCCTAAATACAAATGATCTACAAATATATTTTATTTGGAAAGCGATACCCGAAAGAAATAATGCCCTAATCATACATCTAACCTAAAACTACTTGCATCCACAAGGGGTTGGCATGAGATATATCACAACATCATGTCATAGCTAGTATAAAAATTAAGATGCAATTAGTTGCATAAATTAGATTAAGGTGAATCGCATGCTTATGTATTTAAAAGTGGGGCAATCGGGTTCACTGTGTGCTTTCATTTGAAAACAGTTGATTTTATACTCGATTTATAACCAAATTTTATTATTTTGGATTATACATGGCATAAATGTGCTCGATTATCAGGGAAAATTGATTTTTTGCCGTGTGAGGGTTTAAAATAGTGAAAAATACATGTAAACTAAAGGTAGAAAGGACAGAAAAGGGGGTTTCAGGACAAGAAAGGGGGTTTCAGGACAAGAAAACCTGAAAATAAAATGAAATGCACAAAAATCATGCCAAGAGTCTCCAAAAGCTCAGATTCTTACCCCTATGATGTAAATTCATTACTTTTGAAGCCAGAAACATTGAAAACAGATCCATGGAGCATTTTACTTGATTTTTGGAAGAAAAAGTGATGGAAAGTGAACTTTAGTGAGGGAAGAGGATACCAGAGAGCTAGATTTCAGGCTTTAATTCCAAAGAACTCAAAGGATAGAGGAGTTTTTAAAAAAGTTTGGAAAAATACAAGTGGGGATTTTTCCTAACTTTTCTCTATAAAAGCCAAGGATGTTCTCTCTATAATCTCTCTACAATTTACCAAAGTGGAATGAATTTCCAGCCCCTAAAAACCCTAATTTTAAGGCTTTTATAGAAGTTGGTATAAGTTTTAAATAATATTAGGTTAAATGCTATTTTGAGAAAGGTTTAAAATATTTAGGGGTAAAATGGGAAAATAATAAAAATGGAGTGTCCAGCAAGATAGGCATTACTAGTCTTGCCACATGGGTAAGGCTAGTATTAGTTCGATCTAACGACCGCCAAGTCGAGACCGCTTTGGTGTGCGGATCGTTGTTTGGTTGAACACTTGTACTGATTTGGTCTTGGACCAATCCATCAAGTTGGACCAGTCTAGGCCGGTTCATATGGGATGGGTAAGAATTGCTAGTTTTTTTAGATTTTCTGTGGTTTTTTAGTTTCTTATGGTTTTTTAGATAGTTTAGGTTTGTTCAAACGATTTTTGTTTCCAAAAGGCACGAAGATCTCCTCCGAATGTCTCATAACCTCAATGCAAATCATTGGAATAAGAGAGTAAGTGAATATATTTCTCATCTTCGCATCACAAGAGGGACTAAGAATCATATGCTCACAGGCTACCCCTTGTGTGAAAATGAATAGTTCAAAACTCTGAAAAGAAATAACTAGGTTAACTTTGAAATTAAGTGGTGAAGTTATCCTTAAAACATGGAAGGCCATCATGCTCTTAAGAAATCCTCAACATGGATGTTTTTCAATTTTTGGAAACACCTAGAAATAAATGAGTGTTGAAGTTAACCTCAGAACATGGAAATTTTATTGTGCTCTTTAGATATCCCCATCATTGATGCTTCCCAATTTTCTGGATCACTTGGAAATAATGAATGATGAAGTTAACCTTGGAACATGGAAATTTTGTCGTTCTTTTTGGATATCCCCAACATGGATGTTTCTCGATATTCGAGATCACTCAGAAATAACGAGTGCTATACTTGACCTTAGAACATTGGAATTTTTCTATGCTCTTTGGATATCCCCAACATTATTTTCCATATTTTTGGGATCACTTGGAAATAATTGAGTGATGAAGTTGACATCAGAACATGGAAGTTTCCCGCGCTCTTTGGACATCCCCAACATGGATGTTTTTCAATTTTTGGGATCACATGGAAATAATTTGGTTTGTTTGGAAACTTGAAATGCAATAGAGTTGTTTTGGAGTTAGTAGTGTCAATAAGTGCATTTAAACTTTTCGATTGACAACTTGGAAATATATTATTTTTCCCTTCAATCAAGAGTTAAAATATGGAGAAAATAAAGAAATAATTTGAGTGGAAGAAATTTGACTTGGTCTCAAAATATTGCGGAGATGCCTTTGAAAAGGTTGAATTTGCCCCTAACAAGAATCTGGGCTTTGACTACTGAGGGAAATATGGTTATCTTAGGGTTGTAATTTTGAAGAAAAAATTTGGAGAATGTATATTGAGTGAATAATTTGATGTGTGGTAATTGGTGGAGAAAGTGGGGATAAAATAGCTAATTTTTTATTTTACTGAGCGGGCTAAAAAATATTGTCCATAAAGGGGGGCCTAGGAGGCCAAGCAAAGAGAGAGAAAATGGGTTGGCCCAAAATTCCAAAATGGCATGGTAGTTGAAAAATGAGGAGAAAATGTTGAGGTTGGAAATGAAAAGCGGAGCAAGGTGATCTTTGGGGTTCCTATTGAATTCTTTGAATAAGGATTTAAATTAGAGATTCAATTCACATTTTACTTTTCTCTTTCATTAGAGCTTATCTCTCTAGAAAACTTCTATCTTGATTTCAAAGATGCTAAAGAAGCTCCACGGGCTTTGTCATTACTCTATGCGCTTTGGGGAATGTGATACGAGGACAGATAGTTCTCGGACCTGCTTAGTATCACAAGGGTACAAGCTTAGAGTTAGTGATCTCTCCATGAGTTATACCCCAAGTTGTCACTCTCTTTAGTGACAGCTCCCGAGGAGTATGCTTCTCAGGTACAGGTATTCCTGAAACTTTTTAATTACATCCGATTTTATTTACATAGAACCGATTATTTGATTTGTTGAATTAATTGAAATTTAAATTTGAATTTTAAATATGAAATGTAGGATTAGAAATTCCATGAAATTAGATCTAAAATGAATACGTGCAAAACAATTACCAAAAAATCCATGCAGAAACAAAAATTGCACGCGAAACTTGATATGAGGAACTAAAAGTCCCCGTCTGGGACCGGTTTGGTATGCCGAGATCGACCCATTCTGAGCCGCCACTGGCATACCACACTAGGTTGGTACCGGCCCAATCCGGTACTTGAGAGGACAACACTCGGAACGAGCACTCTCTTTGGGGTGGGTACATGTCAGACCGATACTAGCCTTGCCCACACCTATCCTGACCCATTGGGCCAGTACCAGTTCCCTGCTCCCCGGGAAAGAGAAAATATGTCGAATATGGGCCCCAAAATGCAATTATTAACTGAGTTTTGGGATAAAATACAATATTTTGGATAAAATTTAACTTTTAATTTAAGATTGAATTAATTAATTTAAATTAAATTTGAGGTTTTAATCAAATCAAATTTAAAAAAGACCTGAGTGTAAATGAATTAATTTATTTATTTGAATGCATGAATTTAGTTTATACTTCATGAAAAGGCAATCTAATGAATGAAATGATTGCAAAAACCTATCTCAATTTGGCATGAATTTCGTAGCCCCAATCATATGTGACCATCGATGCAATGAGTCGGTGTGGAGAGTGGTGGGCACATATTTATGCTAATGCAGGTGCTAAATAGGACTCAACGCTCATGGAAGGGATAAAGGGCACTAGATTTAGACCACTGATCAATGCTCTCCCTTCGGTCTTGAAGGGACTAAGCCTTATCATCATGGGCGTGCTGAAAGAGTGGTGGAATTAGAGCACCCATACATTTCATCTACCCTTCAAAGAGCTCACTAGTACCCCATGAGATATAGTGGCCATGATTGGGCTGAGATGGGATGGGTGGACTCTCCAATTCAATATCTTTATGGTTTGATTCCCTCATATTCGATCTATCTAAGATAAATTTGAGAGATTGATAGGCACCAAGCAGGCACACCGATCTTGGCTTTACTATAGTAAGGTGATAGCCAAATGGGAGCACTTGGATGAGATCATTGAAGAGGAGATACCCCAGTTTCTCAAGTCATTCATAGCCGTACTCCTTCTTACTTTCTTCTTCCCTATCTCCATCAGCCAGCTACATTATATTGTCTTACCTCCTTCAAAGAATGTTGATTCCATCTCTGGATAGAACTGGTATTGAGATATCCTAGTCCAGATTTATTGCAAACTAGATTATTAAGTTAAACACTCGATGTAGGAGCTGAAGGCGTGACACCTATGGATCTTGGTGAGTTTACAATGTTCATTACGTTTTATTACTTCGATATTGCCTCTTTTCTAACATGATATATTCACAGCTTTGAGCCTTTGAGTATCGGGTCATCCCACTCCCACAAGTGATGGAACATGCGCCACTAAATGCCCAATTCTTTACTTTTTTGAGGCTCCTTTGGAAAGATAGGGTAGATAGATAGTTATCATTGGTAACGGGAGTACCTCACATGCCTTTGCCGCAACAGTGTATACATTTCTTCCTAATACCTTTATTTTTATATTTTCTTCACATTTGACATTCTTACTTGGCTTTTTATTATAGACTTGTACTAATCCTTAGGCTTCCCTCCTTGATCTCACTTAGCTTAAGAGAGTTCAGTATGAGGTGGACCATTATCACCTCCTCCTCAAGTGTCCCTATACTCAGGTTTGGTACTTCAGGAGCGCATCCAAAGATGGAGGATTAGCCGGGTCCCTAGTAGGAGGGTTCCACCAGGTGTACTCACTTGATTTTTCAAGCCTCACCTACATCTTGCTGATGAGTTTACTTTGTTTATTTAGGGTAGAGAGCGGAGGATCCTCTCGGTTACCAGAAGATAGCAAGAGTTCATGACACATTTACTTCCTCTCTACTCAAGGAAGAGGCCTAGGAATATGACCCTTAGAGCTGGCACTTGAGGATGTCTCGAGTGATGGGAGTGGAGGACATGATGATGACAATGTGGATGATCCTCCAGAGACTGGTAATTACGAGATGGGACTGGAGGGAGGTCCTCTTATAGTTGGAGGTGGTTCGATCCCTCTTAGAAATAGTGGAGTAGGTTAGGGAGCATCGGGATCTAGCATGGGGTCCTTTACCTTTGACAGATTTAGGCGCATGATACCTTTTCTTGGGGTGAGCATCTTCGCTTTTGATTTTATTTTCATTCATGCACACTTTGACAATGGGAACTAACTTGTTAAACTTCTTATGGAAGGTTTGTAAGAAGAAGAAGAATTCAAACTATGTGGAGGAGGTGATCCTTGAGGAGCGTAAGATCCAATGGGATAGGATAGAGAGGGAGAGAGTACCCCCATCGCAACCTACCTGAGAGCTTTCAGGAGAGTCCTCGGCTCCAAGAGTGATGAAGGGAGTCCTTTGACAAGAGCTAGATATTGCATTCATGCAAATGACTTGACCGGGGGAGAGAGAGCTGAGACATCTATTGGAGCCTACTCTGCCTTTTAGCTTCATACTTGTTGATGCTTCCCATGTTAGTGCCTTAGATTTCTTCCTTTTTGAATTCTGCTTTTGAATAAAATGTCTAATTTGATGCTTTGATATCTGTTACATAGGTACCCTTTGCTCATGCAGAGCAACTAGCTTGCAAGGTCTTCTCTATTCGAGATCTCATGATGGTTTAGCATGGTAATTTGTTGCATTAAAATTTATTTTTTATGTACATAATAATATGCATGATAGAAATGATGTATGAATATGTGTATATAAATGAATGTGGGTTAGTTATTTGACGTGTATGTTTTGATTTATTGATTCCTCTTGTAGATATTTATGGTCATAGAGTAAGTGCTGGTTAATTAAGGTAGGTAATGAACATGCAAACTTGCAAGGTGGAATTTCAAAACATAAAATGAACATAAAAGGAACTCCTAAGCATAGCATGATATATATAATCTTAACTGAAGTGTTCTATAGATGCTTTAGGTTTATAAAAATTATGAAAAGAATCCTAGAATCTAAGTATAGAGCATTATCAGTTGATGCATTTACTTTGATGTGGTAGAGTAATCGGATAGTACTTCGTTAGCACAAGCCTCCAAACTAAGATAGCCACTATGATAAGTCCACACAGACCAAAAGCTTACAAGGAGGGAGAACTCATTGATTACCAAGTGGCTGTTAGACCACTCGTAGACCAACCCAAAAATAACTATGAAATATCTTTTCTAAAAAAGAAATAAGCCTCTAAAAGAATTCTCACAAATACTATAGAAACTCGTAGTGGATCTCAAATTAATTTGCAAGAGAAAAGGAGTCAAGCTTAGATGGAAGGTTGAACTGAATTTGAGAATGAAAGAGGAGGAAGGCTCCTATTTATAGGAGAAGGGGAGCAAAACTTGCTCTCCATTTAGCAATATATTCCACATGCAGGTTACTCGCGGGAAGCACTAGGTTCCATAGGTTGACCCATGGGCACTAATCAGATGGTCAAGTTATGCGAGGCCCGTAAGGGCTTCCCTTGCCCCGCAAGTAAGGTGAGCTGTGCTAGCTTGCACTAGCACATAATAGTTTCTAGCGAGCACTTTTATGCTTGCATGGCTACCTAACAAGCCCCTTCTTGAAATACCTATGTTTGAGGGGTCCACTCGTAATGGGAAAAATTCCCTTTCTCCACCAACTACATTTTTTCAATTCCTCTTTCAAATATTTATCTTGTCCAACCATTTAATGATTTATCCAAAATGAACTCGATAAGTTTTTGGTCCGGTGAAGGTCCAATGTGTGTGACCTCATAGGATCCCGAAGTGTAGAGCCACTAGAGTTTGATTTAAACTTAGCTTCCCATCTAGGTACCTTTAGGCATAGTATTCTAGATCGATATGGAACCTGATAACTCTGGATGATCAAATGGGCTTTGTAGTAAATGCGTATGATTCTTTGATACTCGGAACATCACTTACTTGTGACTTGATTCGGTTTTGCAATATTAGTAAAATACACTTCTTGCATCATGTTAAGTACCATCTAGTTTATTGAGCTCGGATAAAGTGTTAGCTCATTTAATAGC
The DNA here is from genome assembly GCA_949673415.1 of Euphorbia schlechtendalii. Taxonomy (NCBI): domain Eukaryota; kingdom Viridiplantae; phylum Streptophyta; class Magnoliopsida; order Malpighiales; family Euphorbiaceae; genus Euphorbia; species Euphorbia schlechtendalii. Next base: position 28,755 of record CATIWQ010108905.1, read on the forward strand.
CATAAATATCCTAGAATTAGACTTGTTCAAGAAAAACACCACTCTCCTTTATGTACTAATATTAACTAAAAACATGTTCTATCAATCTCATACTCTGATTAGAGTTTTATGATTGTGTCACTTCAATAAGAGGCCTTAAGGTACAACTTCCATTAAATCACTATATCAGGAGTGATGGATCCCATTTTGACTACTCAGCTTACCAACGAACGATCATCACTATACCCGTAATCTTTTGTATCATCTTGATCAACATGGTATGTATAAGTAAGACTCAAAGTATAGAAACTTTCATATAAGGTAACCAATATCTCAGGTATGAGGATAGTTGTACTACTACTGTAATAAGACATGACACCAGCACATGGATATAGTTATTTTCGAGTGTCTATCTTATAGCGGTCTCCAATGTATTACCCAAATACATTTATGTGTTAACCCAGGTACCACTACCTCTAGATCTAACCCATTACTAGAGTGAGGACCTCCCCCTAAATGGGAGTCGTTTTACTACTGATGCTCACCTTAACATATCACATCCTCTCCCAATTGATTAATGATATTTGAATGAAAAACCTAATTGGATTGATCACTTGTATCTTAACACACAACAACCTCTTCTTTTCATCATGCTGATCTTTAGGGATAAACAGACTAAGTGCTCCTTTGGACAACGCATGCTGAATGTCAAATAAGAGGAATTAGGATATGAATGTGTTGATGCTTATGGAAGTCATGATGATCCCTAAAAGGTTTGTCGAACACTCATTAAGTGAAGTAATGATTCTTCCTGGTATATGGAGGTCGAGAGATCAATTTGGTCTCTCATAAGAATGAATTGGAATGGAATAAATGAAATGATCTTGTTTACCTTGAAATAAGAGGATAAAAAGTTGTAAACCTTACCCTGGTAACACCCTAATGTTACGACTACATAAGGACTTTTATTTTCGGGTAAGACAATGTGTTATACCCTTATGGTGTATTCAAATGGATGAACACATTAACATTCATGTTTATTTGGTGTCGCTAATGCGGTTAAATGAATTAATTGAGTACATGACTCAATTTGGGTAGAGTTTCGGATATCGATTGTGCATCATAAATGTTGGGATATTGACATGTTGATGCTTTCACTAAGGTGACGTGACCTTGAGCATCTTTATGGCTAATGTATATCGATGAGGTATATTATGATGTTTTACGGTTATTCATGATTTCATGATACTCAATGAGCACTCTAAAACCTTAAACTAATAGTAGAATGAGTGTGTGAGAAAGTCAGTGTCTGCACAGAAGAATGTGGTTGGTGTAATGTACATGGTGTGAGATGTTGATTTTATTTCCATATGGAAATGGATAGAAAGCCATTAAACACATAGAATGCACAAAATAATAGTTCTTCCAACCATACACCTCTTGCAGAATAAAGGGTTTGGCTTCTAAACTTAAGCTAGGATCATCTTGACACCATGAGGATTTCAAGGAGCGAATCTACATAAATCATGTATAGATTTGGAATACCCTAAGGGAAGTTACTATGGTGATGTTATATGAGTTCGGTCATAAGGGTTGCTAATGTGGAAGACTCTTTTAACACTACGATACACACTATGCCTCTCCCCAAATAAGTTTGAATGAGGGAGGTACATGAGATATGGAAACAAGTGATCCACTCCTGTGTGTGCTTAAAATAGCGAAAAATACACGAAGCTATAACAAGAAGGATAAAAATCTAACTGGATAGGTAATGGTCTGTAACCTAAAATAGAACCCAAAAATGAAATAAAATGCACAAAAATCAAGCCAAGAGTCTCCAAAAGCTCAGATTCTTACCCCTCTTATACGAATACGTGACTTTTAGAGCTAGAAATATCAAAAAAGAGATCCATGAAGCCTTTTGCTTAATTTTATGGAAGAAAAAGTGATTCTTAAAGTTCGGAGTGGATTTTAGTGATGGAATAGGAAACTTGGGAGCTAGATTTCAGTCTCTAACTTCGAAGAACCTGAGAGGAAAGAGGAGTTTTCATACAAAAATGCTAGAAATATACAAGTGGGGATTTTTTCTAATTTTTCTCGAAAAAAGCAATAAGATTTTCTCACTTTAAAATTTCCCAAAGTAGAAAGAATTGCCAACCCCTCAAAACCCTAATTTTTAGCATTTTATAGAAGTTAATACAGGTTGTAAATAAGAGTAGGTTAAAGGGTATTTTTGAGAAGGGTTAAAAAAGTTAAGGGTAAAATGGGAAAATAATAAAAATGGAGTTGCTGGGTAAATAACCGGAACTGGTTTTACCACATGGACAGGGCCTATACTAGTTTGACCTAGCAACCGCCAAATCAGGACCAGTTTGTTGGGCAGACGCGATACCGGCCAAGAACATTGGTACCGACCCAAAACTAGTATCGCTCTGCTTGGGGACCAGTAGTGGTTCGGACCAGTTAGGTTAGGATTGATAAGAATCACTAATTTTTTTGGATTTTTTTTCTTTTTCAAGTTTTTTGTTGTTTTTGGATTGTTTAGGATGGTTCGAATGGTTTTGGTTTCCAATAGGCCCAAAGATATCCTCCAAATCTCTCGTAACCTCAATGCATGTCACTAGAATAGGCGAGTAAGTGAAAATATATCTCATCATCGCTTCGCGAGAGGGACTAAGAATCCCGTGCTCACAATGACCTTCATAATCAGATGGGAAGTGTACTACAACAATGTTATGGCATTTGGGTTGAAGAATGCTAGGGCAAATTGGTAGTGGGCTGTGACAACTTCCCCCCTTACATGATCCATAAAGTAGTGGAATTCTATTTTGACGATATGTTAGTCAAGTCTGCGACTCAAGGAGAGCATCCAAAGTTATTAAAATGTTTTCTCACCAGGATAGAGAAGTACAATTTATGTCTTAATTTGAAGAAGTGTGCTTTTGATGTGACGTCCTACAAGTTTTTAGGGAACATTGTTAGAGAGGGATAAAGATTGATCTAGATAATACGACATGCTAACCCCCAAGATGAAAAAAGAAGTTTGCTCTTTTCTCATTTTGCCCTAATATGTCAATCATTTCATAGCTTGATTGACAACCATCTATAAGCCAATATTCAAGTTATTGAAGAAATAACAGCTAATAGTCTAGAATGGTTAGTACCAACTAGCCTTCGATGGGATCAAGACAGGTTTGATTAATCTTCCATCCTTTAAGCCAAAGACTCTTAGCAAGCCTCTAATTTTCTATTTAGGTATTGAAGAATTTTTAGTAGGGGCAATGCTTGTTCAAGAGCTTGATGATAAGCATGAGCATGTAGTGTAGTGCTTGAGAAAGAAGCTTCTTGAGTATTAGAGTCGATATACGGTAGTAAAAAAGACATGCAAGATAATGGTGTGGCTCATCAAGAAGCTTAAGCATTACTTTTAGTCTTACAGAATCCAAGTCATAGCCAAGATTGATCTGATTAAGTACTTATGTTAGTCTCTGACTTTAGTTGGGAAACTCTCCAGGTGGCTCTTACTTTTCTCTGAGTTTGATATCATGTATATCACTAAGAAGGTAATCAATGGTCGAGTAGTTGTTGAGTTTCTAGCTAATGAAGCCCTATATTCAAACTATGTCAAGAGCATAGACTTCCCAGATGAGTAGCTTATAGTAATTGATATAATCAATGATTAATGGACAATGTTCTTTGATGGGGCTATTAATCATCGAGGGACAAGTCTAGGAGTTATCTTGGTAACATCGCAAAATGAACTTATTCCGCTGTCTAAGAGCATTGAATTTTTTGATAGCCAATAATGGAGTATATTATGAGGTATGTCTTTTTGGTATGCAAGCCTTGAGAAATGTTGGCACACAGAAAGTCACTATCATCGAAGATTCCCCCTTAGTCATTCGACATGTAGTTGGAAATTGGGAAATTAAGGAAGAATCTCTTCACCCATATTTTGACATAGTGTGGGAGTTGGCTGCGAAGTTCAAGAAGTGTCTATTCCGGCACATACCTTGGGATGACAATCAAATGTTGGATTCCTTGGATACCTTAGTCTTTATGTGAGAAGGTCTATAGTCTCAGCCAATCAAGCCCATTAACCTTTAGTCTTTTGAAAATCTCTTCTATTACCGCGCAATCATGACCACTATCAACACAAATTAGAAATGTTTGTATCGGCACATAGTTCAGTTAATCCTAGAGAATTCCATCTAGTTCGGTTCAAAGTGATTTTCTCTTCGTCGATTGGTTGCTTAGTTCAGGATTGTTGTTAATGATCTCTTCAAGTGCACTAGTGATGGTTTTCTACTTTGATGTGTTTCCGAGAAAGAAGCTACCCTGGTCATAAATCATCTCCATGGGGGAGATTGAAGCTCTCACATTAATGTTTTGACTTTAGGAAAGAAGATTCAATAGTAAGGTTATTTCCAGACCACCATGATAACTAATTGCACCTTCGAGACAAAGAAGTGTCATGAATGCCAAATTTATTGGGAAATTAGCCATTTGCCTCCATCTGATCTCCATAATCTTTGAACTCCTTAGCCATTCTCGACGTGGGGATTGATATTATTAGTGAGATTCGACCTTCTTCAACAGATGGGCATTGGTATATCATTGTCGCGGTCGACTACTTCTCCAAGTAGGTAGAGGCTGAATTTTACACCAATATAACCACCAAGAAAATGGCCAAGTTAATAGAAAGGAACATTTTTACACATTATAGTATGCCTCATCATATTTTGTCTAACAATGGAGTCTAATTTCAAGGGGTAATAGCTTATGTGATTGAGAAATATAGCATTGAGCATCACCGATCCTCTCCCCATAGACCTCAAGCCAATGGGGTAGTAGAAGCAGTAAATAAGTCAATTAAGATGATCTTGTCCAAAATGGTGAAAATCTATCAAGATTGGGAAGACAAGCTTGTCACGCCATTGTCTTATCGTGTCTCCATCCTTTTCATGCCACTATCTTGTCATGACTCCATCCTTGTTACGCAACTATCTTTTCATAAAATCACCTTGTCATGCCACAATCTTACCGCGCCTCCATTTTTTTCATGCTTCTATCTTACCGCAACTCTATCCTTGTCATGCTACCATCTTGCTTCTTCACCATTCTTGTCATGTCACTGTCCTACCGCATCACCATCATTACATATCAACATGTTGCCATGATAATCTTGTATTACATATGTTTTGTAAAACAATAGATAGAGTCTTTTAGTTATCTCATCTATTTTCTTCTTAAAATCAATCATGGGAAATAACTAGCATTGAATAAATAATTATTGGTTTTTGTTCTTGACATGTAATTTAAAATTGGCTAAATTTATATAAGGGGCTCGTTTGAACTAGTTCTGAATTATGGTATGGAATTGCTCTTGGAAATGATGCTATACCAAATTTTCTTAGAAAGAGATAATCCAGGTGGTGAATCTGTATTTTAATTTAGGAATCTTAGATCCTGAACTTGACTTGAAGTAGCTTTTCGAAAAGTCTCGTGATCCCAAAGAGCTTGAAACAAATGGTAGAGAATATCAAATTTGACATCTATACCAAAACACTATCTACTCACACTAGCGTCTCAAGGGGGCACCTTGGCTCACGTGACCTACCTTCTACATAAACTTTTGGCCATGTTTGAGCAGTTTTCTATTCAAAATTTCTTATATAAACCCCCTTTTACCTCTCATTTCAACACACAACACACTTCTCTTTACTAGAACAAATACACTATTATCTTTCTTTTTCTTATATTTCCAAACCTTCAAATCTTGAAAATCATCTTGATGGAAGCTCTGGAAATGTAATCAATCCCTCTCAATTCTTATCGAAAAGGTACGCACCTGAGTTTCAAACTTCTAATTTCAATTGAATTTTGCATTAATTTGCTTTTATTTTGCAAAATCTTCATTTTAAAAGAGAGAGCCTCACCAAGGAATGGGTCCTTCCTAACTAAATGAGGGCCTTACAGAGACAAGGGCGCCCCCTTCCCTTCGGAGGGAGCTTTCTCGATGAATTAGAGCCTCATCGACCAATAAGGAGTCCCTGTAATGTTTTCTCAATAACACAACCTCTTTTTATCATTTTTATTCACTTCTAATGTTATATTCATGTTCCAAATGCCATAGTTCATTATTACACAAACATCACCAAGGTATCTTGAGAGTTAAAGAGCCGAATTCTTCATGCTACGGGTAGGATTAGATTTCACTCCTCATAAAAAATGGAATGAGCACAAGGTGTATACTTTTCATAACATGGCCAATGTGCACAACTACAACCAAGAGCAACTACACAAGGGGTAATTTGAACCCATGGATCAGAATGGCCAGTCTTGGTTGGTCTACCTCAAACAACATGGATACCACTTCTTTCTTTAATGTTGCTCTAATCATTCGTGCCTCTACCACTTTGTTTTCTGCTAGTTACCATCACTAAGGAAGACCCTCCACTTGTGGAGGAAGAAGAGATTATTTTGATGTAATTTTTATTTTGATAAACTCTATTTATAATACCTTTATTTTTAATGAAATATCAAGACTTTGCTTTACTTGTTTGATGTTTCTCCAAACGGCACCATGCAATCATATGAGTCTACACATAATATTTTCACCATTTATGATGTGTCTTTGCATGAAAATAACTTGTCTACAAATAAATTTTCTATATCCAATGATTTAAATCCTAGTAAAAAAGGGAGAGATTAAAATGTGCTTAGTTTTCACATGAGCGCTTTTCCCTGGTCCTATTAGGACATGCCAGGTATTGACAATGAGGTTGCGGAATATTGTATCCTGAGTGATTCACAGTTGAGACCAATGAAGTAGAAATTGCATCAATTACGTCTAAAATGGGCTGTTAAAGTTAAAGTGGAAGTAGCGAAGAATCTAGAGGCCAAGTTCTTTGAAGTTGTAGAATATCCAACCTGGCTTGCAAACATTGTCCCCATGGCTAAAAAGGCTATGAAAGTGAGGGTCTGTGTGGATTTAAAAGATCTGAATTAGTCATCGCTAAAGGAAAATTTCCCATTGCCCCACGTCCATGTGATAAGAGACAGCACAACAAGGGCCGTAATGTACTCTTTCATGGATTGATTTTCAAGATATAACCAGGTTTTCATTGATATCATTGATAAAGTCAAAATGACTTTCATAGCCGAATGTGATGTCTATTTCTACATAATCATTCCATTTGGTATGAAAAAAAATGATGGTGCATACTGACCTGTGATAGCATTGCTCCATGATATGATTCATAAGGATATCAGAGTTTATGGGGATGACATGCTTGTTAAATATGCAATAGAGAAGAGCATACTAAGTTTCTAAACTACTTCCTCAAAAAAATAGAAAAGTATAAAATGTTCCTCAATCTAAAGAAGTGCAACTTCAATGTGACATCTAGTGAACTTCTAAGGCACATTGTTAGTCAAAGGGGGATTGAGAGGAATCTAGATAAGATAAAGGCTATCCGTGATATGATAGCTTCCAAAACTAAAAAGGAAGTGTGATCATTTCTTGAGTCCCTTCAGTAAGTCAATCTCTTCATAGCTTGATGATTTGTTGAAGAAGTAGCATCCGATAGTTTTAAATGAGTAGTATAAGTTAGCCTTTGATGGAATCAAGACTTACCTGATCAATCTACTAGTTATTAATCCGATGAATCTTGGAAAGCCTCTCATTCTATGTCTAGCAATTTAGGAGTGCTCTGTAGGGGTAATGCTTGTCCGAGAACAAGAGGATAAGCAGGAGCAAGCAGTCTATAATCTTAGCAATGAGCTTCTTAAATAAAAGCTAATATTCAGTGGTTAAGAAGACATGTGGGACAATAGTCTGGCTCACTAAGACGCTCATGCATTATTTGTAGTCATACCGAATCCAAGTAGTGGCTAATATTGATCCAATGAAGTATCTCTACCAATCTCCAATATTAACTACCAAGCTCTCTCGCTAGCTGCTTCTTCTCTCTAAATTTGATATGGAATATGTCACAAAGAAGGTGATTAAGGGCCAAGAAGTCGCTGAATTCCTCACCAATCAAGCCCTTAACTCTAACTATTTAAAGAACTTAGACTTTCCAGATGATCAGCTAGCGGTCGTAGAGTTAGTGAAAGAGGAATGGAAAATGTTCTTTGAGAGAGCTATGAATAGTTAAGGGGCAGGTCTCGGGGTTGACCTTGTAATGACACTATATGAAGTCATCCGACTATCTAAGCGTCTTAAATTTCCCATTACCAATGATGGAGCAGAATATGAGGTGTGCCACTTTGGTATGCAAGCTTTGAGAAATATCGGGGAAACAAAAGTCACTATCATGGGTGATTCCGCACTAGCCATCCGGTAAGTTATCAAAGATTGGGAAATCAGCTTTGCCCCTAACTTGATTCAGTATGAGAATTGGCCACGAAATTCAAGAAATGTCTGTTTCGGCATATACCCCTAGATGAGAATCGAATAGCAGATTCCTTAGCTACACTAGCATCTATGTGGGAAGGTCCCCAAACCCAACCCATCAGGCTCATGGTTTATTAATAATCTAAAGAGCCCTTGTTTTGCCATGCCATCTCGACCGCTATCAGCAAATATGAGAATTGTTGGTATTAGGACATTGATGATTTAATTCAATATGGGTTTTCCCTCTAGGGGCATTAGAACAGTTATCTCTATGGAGGATGGTTACTCACTTCAGAATTAATTATAAGGGATGATCTCTTTAGGTGCACTAGTGACGATTTTCTTTTCCAATCTCTTTCAGAAAAGGAAGCTTCTCTAGTCATGAATACTATCCATGGAGGAGATTGTGACCCTCACATGAATGGCTTATCCTTAGAAAAGAAAATTCAACACCAAAAATTATTTTTAGACCATGATGATAGTTGATGGTATCTCTGAAACAAAGAATTGCCATGAATGTTAAATATATGGAGGCATTAATCATTTACCTCCATCCAATCTTCATAATCATTCAATTCCTTAACCATTCTCGGTGTGGGGGATTGATATTATTGGAGAGATCTAACCCTCTTTGACTAATGGTCAATGGTAAATCATTATAGTAGTCAACTACTTCTCTAAGTGGGTAGAGGCTGAATCCTTCACCATCATAATCACCAAGAAGACGGCTAGTTTTATTGAAAAAAGTATTTTTATGCGTTATGAGATGCCACACCATATTGATTAAGAACAAATTGATTAAGAAAATCTTGTCTAAAGTGGTGATTACTTATCGTAGTTGAAAAGATAAGCTTTGTTTGCACTTTGGGCGTGCAAAACTAGTGTGCCCATTCCAACAGACCAAAAACTCTCTTCCTTAGTGTACGAGATGGAAGTTGTTTTTCTAGTGGAAACCAAGGTCAAATCCTTAAGGGTGACCATGGAAGCCAAACTGAAAGAGTCAAATTGGGGAAAAAGCTAGATTTGAGCAGTTGAACATGATTGATGAGCATCGTTTGAAAGCCAGTGATAACCTACAAATGTATGAGTAGCTCATGGCGAGAGCTTATAATATAAAAGTCAAGCATAAGAAGCAGCCGTTGAAAATGAGGGATTTAGTCTCAAAGCAGTTGAAAATCTCCAATTTTAATGCTAGAAGGAAGTTCAAGACTAATTGGGAATGCTCATTAAGGATCAAGAAGATTCTCAGAAAAGGAGTGGTCAAACATGGACATGGATAACAACGAGTTCGTGAATCTGATCAACCGAGGCTGGCTTAAGTGTTATCACATTTATGGAAAAGAATTAAATGATTGAAAAGTAGCACAATAAAAAAAGAAAATATATAGCAAGCCCTTCACCTATCTTTCTACATACAATAGAGTAAAAATTAGGGCATTCTTTTGCTGAATAGTCCGTCAAAGTGAAAACCCAAAAAGGGTGCTTTGGGGAATAATTAGAACAACGAGAGAAAATAGTCAGTTTGCTACTTGAAAACCCAAAAGGGCAGTTTGGCAACAAGGGTTAAATCATTGGATACTTTTATGCCGTTGTTATTTTCATTCATAGAAAAGTCATTATTTATAACTGGATACATGTGTGACGTTTTGAGAAACAACACATGTAATGTGTTTGTATAAAAAAATGAAAAAGGAAAGAAAGAAAAAAAAAGAGAAAGAAAAAAAAGATAGGTTGAAAATCCAAAAAGTACAATCTATGCAAAAAACGAGTCTGCTGGATTGAAAACCCTGAAGGGCTACTAAAGCTAAAGTTAAGACAGTGTCGATAGATTAAAAACCTGCAAGGTAACTCTATGCGAAAATTGGAATAAAAATAAAAAGTATTTAATTCATCACATCTTTTCAAAATGGTAAAGGACAAAAGGTATCTATCCCGGGGGCAAAGGGTGAATATCGTTAGATATCCTTCGCAACAAAGATTGTGACAATTGGGAGCAACTCGCATTCGGGACTTGATAATAATGAATCAAGTCTAGACCAATGTTAGCGTCATTGATGTTATACTCAAGAGGGATCTAAGTGTTAAAAGTTCAAAAACTCTTCCAAATCCACCCAAGAATAGATTCAAGCTTAAAATTAGTCTTCAGTCCATCCTCAACTCAAACTTCAACGCGGACCCAAGTCCATCCTTGTCACTAGTCCACATGAGTTGTACATCAACCACTAAAGATTTCGTATTCACCACAAGAGCATCAGCTAACCAGGCCAAAGTAAATAAAGAAATATCACATCCTCATGCATAGTCATATATTCATAGAAACATTCATGCAAACAATTAGCTAATTGTTTACAAAATTTTTGATCTTCTTTTTCATTTTTTATCACTCGAAAATTTCCACAAGCACAAATTCCACTTTTTATAGGTCCGAAAATTCTTTGACAAAATAATCCACCTTTTTCAGGTTTATTGGTTTTGTAATGAAAAGTGTAGGGCTTTGTCACCTCTCCAACAACCTCTCCGTTAGGTAGGATTTTCTTGGCCCAAGTACTTACCAATTACATAACATACATGTGAGCATTCAAATTAGTTCATTCACATGCACATATAATCATGAATAATTTATCGTAGGATCTTATCACCACTGTTTTGCCGTGACTTCATCTTACCGTGCCATTATCTTATTGCATCATATTTCAGAAATCATCAATTCAATCAAGGGGCAGTTCTACCTTGACAAATATTTTAGACAAGGCCGAATTCCCTCACTTAATCAATTTTCTGCATGTTTTAACTCTTGATTGAAGGGTAAAAGTATTTTGCTTCCTCAAAATCAATTAAGGAGTTAAAACATGCCTACACACATTACTAACTTCATAATCATTTTTTTACATGCAGATTTTTTCCCAGCCACATTTGAGGATTAAAATCAAATCAATTCTTCAAATAAACGTTTTAGAAATCAAAGCCATGCACATCCCCAAATAATAAAATTAGTTTTATCCCCATTTTCTCAACCAATCACCACACATCCCTACATTCACTCAATATTACTCCCTAAATCTTTTCTCCCAAGAAATTGCAACTCCAAGGGAGCCGTATATCCCCGAAAATAAAAGCTAGATCCTCTCAAGGGTAAATTCAACATTTTCAAAGGCACCTCCAAAATATTTTTAAAACAGGTCAAATTTCTTCGACTCAGTTATTTTTCTCTTTGTTTTCACTCTTGATTGAAGGGGAAAGTATTTTGTTTCCAAAATGTCAATCAAGAAGTTAAAACGTATTTATTGACACTATTAACTCCGGAAGCAATTTTATTGCATGTTCTTATTTCCAAACCAAACTTGTCCATTACTAGGAGATCCTAAAAATTAGGATAGCTCCATGTTAAGGTTCTTAAGAGCACGATGGTCTTTCATGTTCTTAAGCCAACTTCAACACTCGTTATTTCTAGGAAATATTGAAAATCGAGAATACACCATGTTAGGGATGTCTAAGGAGCATGGCAATTTTCATGCTCTATCATCAACTTCAACACCCTTTTCCAAGTGAATTTCATAAGATCGGAAAACACCATGTCAAAGATTTCAAAAGAGCATGGTGATCTTCCATGTTCTAAGGATAACTTCAGCACTTAATTTTAAACCAACATGCATCACCTCGTCAGTTGTGTACAAAATCCTAGATACCAACAAGCATCACCTCTAGAAGACAACTAGGTTGGACCAAATTAGTAATTAAAGGAAATAAAGAGAAAATAGGGAAAATGCATGGAGCGGAGCAAGGGAATTTTTCCCATTGATAGTGGACCCCAAACAAAAACGGGATGTTCGTAGTGGGCCCTAAAAGAACACGAGATGCTAGCAGGCTGCAAGCCCATAAGCGTTACCCAAGGTAGTGCTTACACGCAATGCATAGGCTACACTTAAGCTTGCAAGCTTAGGCTTGTGGAATGGCCCGCAAGGTTAAGCTTGATGTATAAGGCAAGCCCACTAGTGCTTTCCTTGAGGAATGAGGCTACAGGTTAGCCCGTGGGTCTAAGTTACCTCCGTGGCTAACCTACTTATGGGATGTGAATATTACCATCCCACATTGAGTTTTAAGGCGAGTCTAACACTCCCCTTTTCCCTATATATAGGCCTCTAGTTCTCTTTATTTCACATAATATAAAATATTTCATCTCAAGTTTTCTCTCTAAGTTTGACATCTCTTTCTTCGTTCGTTGTGCGATATCCTTCACGAGTTTCTCCAAACAACGAATAATTTCTTTAGAAGGCTCTTTCTATTCGAAGAGAGCCTTCTTAGTTTATATTTTTGGGTTATTCTTCGAGCAGTCTAGCAGTAGATGTCTACCAACGGGTTCTACCTCTACGAGGTTTTTGTCGGTGAACATTTGTGTGGATAAATTATAGAGGCTATCCTAGTTTGCAGGTTCATGCTAATGAAGTTCTACCGAATTGCTCCAAGGGAACGCCCCATCCATAAAGAGAAAGAGAAGCATGCATCAACTAGTGACATCCTAAACTTAGATATTAGGTTTGTTTTAAGCTTAATGCATCTACACCCCTCTGAACTTGTCCAAAAAGGGTTGTTGCCACCTTGAACTTGTCTAAAACACGTTACTTTACCCTCTCGCAAAAATATTGGCTTCAAGAACAAAAAGATGAAAATGACGGGCCAAGAATCAATACAATATCATGATTAATTGAAGAAAATATTCAGAGTAGAGATGAAGTTTTGAAGAAGGAAAAAAACATATATTAGGGATTTTGAATGATAAGAATTAGAATGTCAAGGATTTTTTTTATTCATTTTCAATTCCACCAGCATACTTCACACGCGTGTATTTTGATGATCATCCATGTAGCAAGCCAGGTTAGCATAAGAGGGTAAAGTGACACGTTTTAGACAAGTACATGGGGCTATCTATCACATTTCAAAGTTCAGGATGGCAATAGCCTTTTTTAGACAAGTTTAGGGGGGTGTAGATGCATTAAGCCTTTGTTTTATAAGTTTTATAAACCTATTATCATTTATGGAATGTTTTAACTTATATTATATCAATCATGGTATGCTTAGGAGATCCTTGCTATGTTTTAAGTTCAATAACTGTCTTAATTAACTAGCAAGTGGTATCAAAGCCTCCCTTTTGGTATGCATAAATGATTATAATATATCAAAATGATATTTTCTATTAATTGATTAAAGTATGTTATGTATGAATTAGGTTTCAATACTTGTTTTAGAAAATGATGTGATAACTAGTGTGAGCATAGGATTTTGTACCAGCTCACACGTTCAATGATGACGGCTTTTCAGGATTTTTATCCTCGAATCACACAATTTTCGACCGTCCAATAATCTTCAAATAGAAGTTCTCCTCATTAAAAATAATGTTTGGGATCCTAAATAAATATTTAGGACCATAGAAAATATTTGAAAGCCTCAAAGTGAAAATTTAAGGGCTTATAATATTTTTAAGGGTCCAAAATAATTTAATTGGATTATTTGGAAATATAGGTATATATAAACTTGTATATATATAAATATATATAATATAATATAATATAATATTTTAAAGTAAAAAAATTAATTAAAAAAAACAATAATTTAGCAGTGGACCAAATACCCTCGCTAAAGAGTTCAGCATCCAACGACCTCGCTGGAGAGTTCAGCAAGCTCGCTGAACTCTTCAGCGAGCTAGGCTTACGCTTGTCCCGAATTTCTATAAATTCTAGCCTTTTTTGGATTGAAGGGGACTCGAGATTTTATATAAAAAATAAGATTTTCAGGGAAAAAAACAGCGAGAAAAACACCAAAAATATTTTCTTTCAATTTCTCTTGAATAATTTAGATCCAAAATACATTTGGATCCCAAATCTTGATTATTTTCAAATCATTCTTCTTCCTACATTTCTCAAAATCCTCAGATATTCTCGGGTCTAAAACAAATTTAGAACCCAAATCTGATTATCTTATGGACAAATATTTTCTTCAAAGATATTCGGATCCAAAAGATGTTTGGACTCCAAATTTTAATTATTTTCAAATCATTTTTCATCTACTTTTCTTTAAATATCCTCAGAGATTCTCGGGTCTAAAACAAATTTAGAACCCGAGTCTGATTATCTTTTGGATATATAAACACTTATTTTTCCACATTAAACCACAATTAAATCAAAATGAACGAGGAATGCTCCCGGGGATCATACGGATAAGTCGAAGTGGATTCACGCCGAAAGGATTATCCTCTAAGTTCCCAGAATTGCAGATCCCTTACACATCGTCTGCTTCATCTTTTTTCTTATTTTACTTGTGGACCTAGCAATTGTTTGTTTACTATTACTGTAAATGTTGTAATTTCTTCTTTATCATTTATTTCTTTTTAATTTTATGTTAGAATACCCCCACGAAGGAAATACAAATTATTCTCGAATAACAAGCATCATATTTTTCCATGTGATCATTTTCACTAATAAAATTGACCAACATGCTTGTAAATAAAAATGAACTATTTTTATTTAAAAATAACAACTTTAAATCGTCGATGTTTTAATTAGGCCACACGGGCCTTCTCAAAATCAAATCGAACATATGTACCATATCTCATGCTAACCTTGGTGGATGCAGGTTAGATGTATGCCTAGGATTTATTATCCTTCAGTATATCACAATTTGATCTTTCTTTAGGACATATAATTAATAGATTAGGTGGGCGGTTGCATCCCCCGAGATCTTGTAATTCTTGTAATCTCTACCTTTTCGCATTTACTTTCCGCATTTACTTACTGCTTTGTGGATGGATTTATTATTTGCTATATGTGAATCATGCATATAAACTTGAAAAGCAACCTAAGTGCGAATATGCATAATTAAGAAAATAAGGTTTTCTATAGATGTAATATAATGTGATCACATAAGAAATAAGCAACTTATCTCGAACCCGAATCTTTGTGTCTTAGTGGGCCGTCCCTTGGATGTTAAGCCTCACAGGACTCTAATTCCTAGAAAGAGCTAATCCAGGTGGTGACACCACACTAAGAGACGATGGATTCAGGTTCGACCGATCTAAAATGTTTTCGCTTTCTCTACCAAACCCACCGAGTCCACGACCCGATGCACTTTATAAACACCCCCGGTGGACTGCGCCTCCCATTTCACGAGCTCTCAGCCTACCGCTCCGTGTCACCTGCTCACAGTGGCGACTCCGCTGGGGAATTTTTCTAAAAACTTGTTTTTTTAAAAGGTTTTAGATTTTGGATAAGTGCTGAAAATTATTGACCACATTATTCTGTTTTCTCTTAATTGTGACATATTCATAATAACGCAATGTAGTAGAAGGGATTAGCCCGTAAGTCTAAGGTACCCTATTACCGCAAAGCTCCCTCTTGTACTAATATGCCTCCCTTACAAAAGATAGTACTTGAGCGGGTGGAGCACTTGTTACCTTGTCGTATGTACCTCCCTTTTTAGAACCTATTTGGGGAGAGGCTTGGAGTGTATTTTAGTGCAACAAGAACCTTCTACATCAACAACCCATTTACAAACCTTATGCAAATAAGCCGTAGGCATTTTCCCTAGGGTTTACCTAACAAACAACCATGCAATATATTTTTCTTGCAGGTGTGCCCATTAGTATCGTCATGGTACTAAGAGGAACCAAACTTAGGATAGAGACTAGCCAAAAACCCTACGCACGGGAGTTGTATGGTTGGAAGTTTGGACATTGCATGTTATGTGTTATGTACTTATTATTGTACAAATGTCATGCTAACCATGAATTTTAGTGCAGACACTTAAGCGCACACACTCATGATATAACATAGCATCTTCTCATACTCATCATATGTAAGATCAGTTGACACTCGAGATCATGTCACTCTAGGATAACATGAAACCACTTAGATACATGAAACATCACTTACCCCTTTTTCAGCTAGGTGTCCACTTGACATTCGGCTATTAGCCCATACAGGGTAAACATACCTTTCTTTTACTACGTAATGTCCACTTGACATTCGACACTCAGCCCACAAGGGGCAATAATATATCCCACATTTTACCCATGAGATGTCCACTCAACATCCAACTCACAGCCCTTCTGGGCTAATTATACACATTAAAAGCCCAAAGAGGGAAAATACCTACCCCAAACCATTTCCCACATTAAAGGATATCCCAGTTGATGTCCTAACCTAAGCCCACACGGAGCAAACTTACTTCAAAAGTCTTACCTTACCAAATCTTCAAGGGTATACGCTTCATACCCGAACCATTCAGCCACACAAGGGAATAATTCAAGTATCACTACATACCCTCAAACAGTGATGACCACATAGGCATCCAAAACTCCACCCTAATTGGGTAAAATTAAACAAATAATTCATTAGATAGCTACATACGGTAGTTGTTTTCATTTCATTAGGGTATACCACACTACTTACTTGAAATAATTTTGACCTCCTCATTCCATGAGACCTAGTCAAAGTACAAAGTCTCAAACTATTAACCTATTACTACACGGTAACTGGGTCACCTCACTTACACCACTCATATTACGATGTCACACAGACATTGTACAAATCTCAAATACAACCCTTGATGTTGGATTTTTATTTCCACATGTTTTCATTTTTACCTAACAACTAACCTGTATTTCAAATGGATTGACATACATGTTATTTCACATCATAACATGCTAACCCCTTTATGAATGCAACCATAACATTAAAAATCTCACGCATTTCCCACATTATGAATCATATCATGAATCTTACATGTATAGTCTGATCCTCTGCTTGTATATCTTAGCTTGGAAAAAGCCTACTCATCACTTGGTCCATGTTTCACCAATCATGGCCAATCTGGAGGGGTTCTGTACACTGACTCAAGTGAGGACTTAGGTTCAGACTCAGATTCAATTCAACGCATTGTTATGACCAATCCACAAGAAGAAGGCGCGATGGAAGATCACCTTATCCTTATGGGATAAAATTCTCAGGTTGCTTTTGAGCTTCGAGATTGCAGCTGCCTTGAACACATTTGCTAACAGTGAATAGCTAGCTATGCTCATTCGCCAACACACTAATAGAGCTCAAAATGTGGTGTCCAGCCCCGAGGTCACCCTTAACAACTGTAGTCCAACTAGATGGCCTGAAATAGGGGGAGCTCCCACCTCACACATGGTACCCCCAACTACCTTTTATCAGTTCGGGGTAGGAAAAAGTTAGCTGAACCAGGCTCCGATTGGGTAACAAGGATATAACTTTACCAATCCTCCCCAATTCTTCCTAGGATAAATGGGGTAGCCGGGATTCACACCGGGGACTTTTACCCAATAGCCTGTTCCTAACTAGAGTACATCAGTCGCCTCACAGTTCTAGGCACCTGAACTACCCAATTTTGCGGCATTTCCCCGGGGGCAATATAGCTCTTATCTAAGTGCAGGGAATGCCATCCTCCAATAACCAAGAATGGTGGAACTATGGCAGCAATTCTTGGCCCCTCACGATGGCCATCTCATAAATTCATACTCAGTGCTACCGACAATCAAGGATGAAGATAGCTTGCCCCCAAACTTCGCAATGCCACAGTTTGAAAAGTATGTGGGATCTGGCGATCCGCGCTCACTTAACGCATTACCAGACGGTGATGAGGGCATTAAGGGTTAGCAAATGGATGATGGCTAAGCTCTTTTCCATCACCTTGGACCATCCAGTCAATGAATGGTACAGCCACCTTTCGCTAGATATAGCCACTAATTGCAATAGCCTTGCTCAGGCTATGATGGGGCATTATGGTTTTAACTCTCAAATGAAAACCACGATGCAACATCTGGAGGCTATAAGGCGGGAGCAGGGTGAGAGGTTCAAATCCTACTTTGCTCATTGGATGGCCACACAGGTCAGGCTTATGGCTTGCTTAAGTCTACCGAAAATGATAACCAAGCTTCTGGACGGTGCACTACCATCATACAGGAACAAGTTTGGGTTAGAAATCTTCTCCAGTTATTAGGAAGTGTTTAAGAAGGAGAATAAGATGGAGCACTTTGAATCCATGGAGCTCTAGAATAACCCATGCTTGATGATGATGTAATAATTTAGCCCTAGAGGCTGTTGAATTATTTTAGAATAAATTGAACTTTGTTTACTTGCTTGATATTGTATCAATGACATCACACATTCTCATAAGCATACATATAATGTTTTTAGCACATGTGACACATCATGTCATGAAATTAATTTGGGTATAAATGGATTCCCCAAAGTCATTGTAAATTCAAATGATTTAACACTTGAGAGAAAGTGAGAGATAAACACATGTACTTAGACAATGCGTGATAGCAATTGCTTCATCCTACAAGGATGAAAGATCAATAGAAAGATCTACGAGCATGAAACGTCTACTGACTCAGTCAATTAAGGGAACAAAGCACATGAAGATCAAAATGATCAAAGCTAGGATAAGGCCAAAATGTCGACAAAGAAAATTGAGACCAAACCACCAGCCCAATGTCACAAAGAAGGAGTCAAATTGTTGAACATGTCAACAACTCCATCATACAGATCACCACTATTCATGGGACAATCAAATAAAAGTCAATGCTAAAGATAAAAAGGAGTCAGATTGTTGAACATGTCAATAACTCTTTCGCATGGCTTGCTACCATTTGTGGGGCAATCACTACACCATTGAATAATTGAACTCAAAAGGAAATGCTGATGATCAAGGCTCATCATCAAATATGCCTCAAGCTAGTAAAGTATCATGAGCACCAACCAATCGGTCAGAAATGTTGAATGAGACAACAAATGAAGTCGTGGACATGGACGGTGATTGATCTACTAAATCTACCAAGTCCTTCACAATTACTATCACGCATAGGTGAAATAAATAAATCTATAAAAAAGCAGTACCAAAAAAAATAAATTTTTAATTAGCCTATCAATTAACACTCAATTAGTTGAGCAAAAATTAGGGCTTCTTTTCAAAACATAAAAAGAACAGTCCGCTGAGTTGAAAACTCAAAAAGGGCTTCTCAGGCAAAACTTAGGACATCGAGAGAACCACATTGGTTATAAAACCTAAAAGGGCTAATGATGGCAAGAGTCAAATCATTTAAAACATTTATACCCTGTTAAGTTCATCCATGAATTGTCATTTTTGCTGAATCTTTATGCATATGCTTATCTTGATTGCTTGCATGCTAATGGTAGAATATCGTAAGTAAACATCCAAAAAATTAAAAAGTAAAGAAAATTGAGTCAACTGCATTGAAAACCTGAAAAGGCAATCCAGGCAAAAATTAAGGCAAGGTTCGATAGATAGAAAACCTACAAGGGCGGTCTATGCAGAAGTTAGAACCAATATCAAATTCATCATCTCGTCCTCGGAGCGGTACGTGCATGACATTATATACCTCCAACATTTCAAGCAAATGGCTTCCAAGCGATCATCGCCAATATAATGCGAGAACAACGACTAATCCAAACTTTCCTCAAACTAGATCCAAGCTTTGAACTCGAATATGATTCAACGAACCCATGGTTATCGCTCTAAGGGAGTCATCCATAGAATCCCTAACAAGACAAACCCTAGGGGTAACCATGCACCAGCACTAGAGAAGGCTTTTCAATGAACGAAGCCCATGACACCTACAACAGATGAACATATATTATATGATAAAAATTGTTCATACATAAAAACATGCATTACATACGCATCAAGTTATTTACAGGTAAAGACGATGCCAAGCTGGGGAAACACTATCCCGATAAACAAAAACCACCACCTCTACATGAGGAACCTACAAAAAAGACGATGACCCACTCAATCCTAAAGTCAACGCCACAAAAGACTCCTAAACAACGGAGCAGTTTTCGAGACACCCTTGAATTTCTTATCAAACTCATTTCTTCCACATGTTTTAATATTTTGATTGGAGGGGCAAAAATTTTTGCTTCGCATAAAACCAATCCAATAATTAAAATATTCATCATAAAATGTAATAACATTATCTTTTTTTCTAACTTGTCACAGGAAACAAGTTAACATCCGACAAAGAAAATTCAAAACATAACCGAAGAAGGAAATGGTTATCTCGATGGCTAAAGAAAGAAATAGTCTCATTTAACAACCAAAGAATGAAACAGTTACCGACCACTAAAGGGATGCCACAGAAAGAAATGATCGACCCACCCACAAGGGGCACCAAGTACCTAAGGGATTCTGAAGAAAGAAACGGATAACCTTATGAAAACACAGCGCCAGAAAGGAAGGCCAATCACTATTTTGGAACAAGAGGTCACCAACCACACCGGTTAGGTATTCTCTCTATCCCTACGCTCATTTCGTGTGATCATAGTGGTTATACAACTAGCAATTATCACACGAGAGGCAGTTGTGAGCATGAGATTTTGTATCAGCTCGCGCGTTCAATGATTACGGCTTTTCGAGATTTTTATCCTCGAATCACACAATTTTTTACCATCTAATGATCTTCGCATGGGAGTTCTCCTCGTTAAAAATAATGTTTGGGACCCTAAATAAATATATAGGACCATAGAAAATATTTAAAAGGCTTAAAATGAAAATTTAAAGGATTATAATATTTTTAAGGATCCAAAATAATTTAATTAGATTATTTGGAAATATAGGTATATATAAACTTGTATATATATATATAAATATAAATATATAAATATATATATATATATAATATTTTAAAATAAAAAAATAATTAAAAAAATAATTTAGCCGTGGACCAAATCGCTAAAGAGTTCAGCAAGGGTCACTGAACTCTCCAGTTCAGCGTCGCTACACTGTTCAATGAGCTAGGCTTATGTCTGTCCCGAATTTCTATAAATTCGGGATTTTTTTGGATTGAATGAGACTCAAGATTTTTAGATAAAAAATTAGATTTTCAGAGAAAAAAATAACGAGAAAAAAGACAAAAATATTTTCTTTCAATTTCTCTTGCATAATTTAGATCCAAAACACATTTGGATCCCAAATCTTGATTATTTTCAAACTATTCTTCTTCCTACATTTCTCAAAAAACCTCAGATATTCTCGGGTCTAAAACAAATTTAGAACCCGAGTCTGATTATCTTTTGGAAAAATATTTTTTTTCAAAGATATTCGGATCAAAAAGACATTTGGACTCCAAATTTTAATTATTTTCAAACCTTTTTTCATCTACTTTAAATATCCTTAGATATTCTCGGTCTAAAACAAATTTAGAACCCGAGTCTGATTATCTTTTGGATAAATAAACACTTATTTTTCCACATTAAACCACAATTAAATCAAATCGAATGAGGAACGCTCTCGGGGATCATACAGATACTCCGAAGTGGATTCATGATGAAAGGGTAAGCCTCTGAGTTCCTAGAATTCTGGATCCCATGTGCATCGTCTGCTTCATCTTTTTTTATTTTACTTGTGGACCTAGGAATTATTTTATTTATTATTATTGTAAATGTTGTAATTTTCTTCTTCATCTTTTATTTCTTTTTTAATTTTTGTGTTAGAATACCCCCACAAAGGAAATACAAATTATTCCTGGATAACAGGCCTTTCATTTTGCCATGTGATCCATAGAGTTGTTTTTGTTGAAAATATAAATATACCGGATCATGGATCTGGAAAAATTGATTAAGAAAGCGTGAAACATTTTATATTGGTCAAACTCGAATCTAACATCTCTTAGTGTAGAGTCGCCACTTGGATTAACTCTTTCCAGGAATTAGAGTCCTATGAGGCTTAATGTTTGGGGGACGACCCACTAAGACATAGAGATTCGGGTTTGGGATAAGTTACTTATTTCTTATTGGATTACATTATATTACATCTAGTGAAAAACCGTATTTCTTAATGCGTGCATATTCACACTTATATCATTTTCAAGTTATAACGCATGATTCACACATGTTTGGAAAGTGATAAATCCATACATGAAGTAGTAAATAAATGCTGAAAAGTAAAGATTAAAAATAACAAAACCTCGAGGGATGCAACTGCTTGCCTAATCTATTAATTACATTTCATTTAAAAATAATCGCAACCCCGACGGAAAATAAAATCCTAGGCATCTATCCAACCTGCATCCACAAAGGTTAGCACATGGTATAACACAACATGAATACTTACACGTATTCTCGATTTGATTTTGGCGAGGCCCGTGTGGCCTGATTAAAATATCAAAGTTTGAAATTCTTATTTTGAATAACAAAATTCATTTTAACACGTATGTTGGTCATTTTTAATTAGTGAAAATGATCGCATGGTAAAAAGTGAGGTATGTTATCCAAGAATAATTTTAATTTCCTTCATTGGGGTATTATAACAAAAATGTAAACCTAACTTAATAGTTACTCACATTACTTAATAGTTTTGGAAATAGTAAACTATCTAGGTTAGTGAAATTAATTGAGTACTAAGAAGACTCTTAATTAATAAGGTTGACTTGAGTTTGTTTAAGGGAAATCAACTCAGTTTTGCTAGGTAATTAATTAAGATATGGCTTAGTGTAGGAAAAGCTGAGCCTATGTTGTGTACTACATAGTTTAGAGTTATTTCACTCAGCTCGTGCTTAGTCCTGCTTTTAGATAATTAAAAGTATTTTATTTGACAAGTAGAGACTTTATGACACATGTACTTCTAACATCGTCTATGAAGGAATGGAATATTCCTTAGTTACTTTTTAGGAGAAAAGGCGCTGAAATTAATGAAGATTCCAATGGTCCTCACAATGTAAAAAGTGTCAGTATGAAATGTTGGGGATTCCTCACTACAGTCCAAGTAAAAAGAATTCTCTATCATGCACCGTGTCTCAAGTGTCTGCGCGTGACTCTATCAACGTCAGCAAAATCAACAAATTAGAAAACTCCACGTTGCATTCTAGTACGCCTCTCTTAGAACTAGATTGCTTGAATACAAACGAGTAATTGTCAACAAAATTTTATCACGTCTCAATGTTCAAATTTCTATCTCTAAACGTCCTAGAATCTATCTCCAATGGGAAGATTCGAAAGATTTGACAAGATGAGAAATTGAAGATCAGTGATTCGTAAAGTTTGCAACTGCTACTTTGTAGAGATTCAAAGTATAAATAGAAGACTGTAGCAGACATTCAAACTTTGTGAATCACCTCGAATTTCTTAAGAGCAAAAATGCTATCCAAATTACTCTAGCTTTGAAAGAAATTCCATCGCAAGCAATCAGTAAACATCAAAGTTCATATCAGTTTGTCATAGAGAGATTTACTTAGATTAACACTAAAAGGATTCAACATATCTGTAAGTTGAATCCAGTTCGTATTTTTATTTAATCTGAGTGTTAGTTTGGAAAGGGTACCCAAACTGAGTTGAGCGGTAGTTAGAAAGGAGGGTACATTCTGTAATTGTGTCTACCCATTGTAAAGGCTTCTCCGCCTATTGAAGGAATGACTCACTAGTGGATTAAAGCTTGGAGATGGTATCTGGGGACTGGAGGTAGGCTAGGGGTTAAACCTGGATCAATCTCAGGTGTTGGCGTTCTATCTTTAAGCCTTAAGCTTTAGCAATGATCAGCTCTTTCATCTCCTTCTCTTGTTCATTTATTTTCTTGTTATTTGATCTATGCTGACTCAGCTAAAGATTGAAGATAAATTATGCCAGCAAAGCTGAGTAGTTTATAAGTTTTTATATCGCACTCAGCACACATAAAAAAACTAAACTTGGTGAATATCTTTAAAATACCTAAAAGTAACCAAGATTAAGCATTCACCCCCCCCTCTTCTATTGTTAAGAGCCCGTTTATAGACCAACAAGTGTTCTCAGAGCAGTTGCTCAGCTTTTAGACTAACCGTCTTTGAGTTAAAAATCCATAAATGGCTTATAACAACTTTAGTTGCGGTTCTAGTCTAGCAGTTCTCCTTAAGGAAGGAATATATGTTACTAGACCACCTCTATTTGATGGTAATCACTATACATTCTGGAAAAATCACATGAAAAATTTTATCCAGTCCCAAAGCATGCAGGCCTAGCTCGCTATTGAGCTTGGTCCTAAAGTTCCCATAGTTGTGAGGAATGCTGTGTGTGTGCTTATTGATCCAGAGGACTATGATGATGTTGACCTGAGGCTTCTCAAGGAGAATGTCACAGCAATTAACTACTTACACTGTGCATTAGATCTTACTGAGTTCAATAGGGTCTTAGGATGTGAAATAACATAGAAGATTTGGAAGAAGCTGGAGATTACCTATGAGGGGACCGACAATATTAAAGAGTCAAAGATCAATCTCATACTAAGGGAGTATGAGGTGTTCTCCATGGGCGCCAGTAAGGGTATTCAGAGTATGAATACCAGGTTCATTAATATTGTAAATGAATTGAAGAGGCTTGGGAAGGATTTCACCAAGGAGGAGCTCGTCAAAAAGATTCTCCAGACTCTTACCTTAGAGTGGGATTCCAAGAATAGCACTATCGAGGAGGCTTATGATCTTAAGACCTACAACTATGATAAGCTAATAGGCACCTTGCTAACTCATGAGATGTCTCTGAGTAAGTACTCAGACGACTCCAAGAAGAATCGAGGCAAGGAGGGCAAAGCCATTGTCCTTAAAGCATATTCATCATATGAGTCCACTAGCTACGAATCTAATGAGAAAATGGCCCTTCTAACAAGGAATTTCAAATGCTTCATTAAAAAGGATAGGAAGTTCAACAACAAGAAGAAGTTTCCTGCTAAGGTACATAATGAGATTCCTTTATCTATGGATGAGTTCGCCCAGGCTCTCTTTGATGTTATGAAACTGACTAATAAATCAATGAAGAATATCAAAGAGCTAGTGAGGAGAAGTGATGATTTGGAAGATACTAATGCTTCCTTATCGCTTGATATTCACTTTCTTCAAGAAAAAGCTTAGTATCAAGAATGTTCTATCAACAAGCTCACTAAGTAATTAGATGAGCTAACTGCTGAGATAACGACTTTAAAGAAGAAAGGAGTTCCTCCTCCAGCCAACAATCAAACTCAGAGTAACCAAACTCGCAATTCTAAGAGGAAGAATTCCTCTAAATAGAAGAAAGCGAGCCAGCCCAAAGTGGTTTTTATGGGAAAGCTAGACATGCCACAGTTCTCTTTAGGTATAAAAATGGTTATGACGATGAGTATGACTAGTCTAATTAAGCATTGCTAACAAGGGAGGACCTAGCTCAAAAGCATGGATACCTAAGAAAACATAATTTTTTTGCCAGTGAGCCTTAGAACCGCTGATGACTCTCTAATGTGGTATCAAGATAGCAGATGCTCAAGGCATATGATGGGAGATGAAAGTCAGTTCATCTCATTAGAGGGCAAAAAAAATGGAAGTGTCAATTTTGGAGATAACCAGAAAGGCAACATTGTGGGCTATGGCATTGTTGGTGTCTCTCCTTCAATCGAAGAGGTTTCTCTTTTCAAGGATCTAAAGTTCAATCTACTTAGTGTAGACATGCTTTGTGACAAAGGTAGAAAGGTTACATTCGACTCAATAGGATGCTCAATAATTGACTGTAAGATTGACTCAACTATACTCTTTTCTCCTAGAATCAATAATGTTTATATGATTGATTTATCCCCTGGCTCCACTAACATGTGTCTTGTATCTAAGGAGGATAACTCATGGCTTTGGCATAGAAGGTTGCGTTATATTAATACGAACATTCTATCCAAACTGACCAAAAAGCAATTAATTGTGGGGATACCTAGTATCAGCTTTGAAAAGGACAAACTATGCGACTATTTAGATCTATAAATCATGTAGTAACAAAGCGACCATTGGATCTTTTCAGCCTAGTTAAGCCAATGAGCTTGGGTGGTAAGAGGTTCTCGCTGGTGGTTGTAGATGACTTCATGAGATTTTCATGGGTAGTCTTGCTGAGTAACAAAGATGGGACTTATGAATATTTTGTCAAGCTTAGTAATTGGATAAAAAATGAAATAGGAGATTAAATCTGTGAAATTTGAAGTGATCATGGACATGAATTAGAGAATTTCCATTTCGAAGAATTTTGTTTAGCACATGGCATTGACCACAACTTCTCTTCTCTTTATACACCTAAACAAAATGGGGTTGTAGAAAGGAAGAATAGGACTATAGTTGAGATGGCTTGATCCATGCTGAGTGGTAACAATCTACCAATGCACTTTTGGGGAGAAGCTATTAACATAGCCTGTTATATCTTGAATCATGTTTTAATTCGCCCAATTCTTGAGAAAAACACCCTATGAGCTTTGGACGGTGCGCAAGCCTAAGATTTTTCATCTAAGATCTTTTGGCTATAGGTGCTATATTCTTAACACCAAAGTGCAGTTAGGAAAGTTTGATCCTAAGTTTGATGAAGGTATCTTTTTGGCAGTAGGGCATATGCCTCTTAGAGGAGTCTATGCATGTAGATTTCGATGAAACTAACATTGCAGAAAGACGAACCTCTGATTAAGATGAAGGAGTTCCCCAGCATTCAAATCAACTCAGTATGCTACAGGCTATGCTACCCAACTCAGCATAGGACCCCCTAGCTGAGGAAGCCAAAGATGATAATGCAAATCTTTCTATCAACTTCAACGATGGTGAAGATCAACCTCCACCTCAACATCCCATTATCGATCCTCCAACAATTGATCTAAGTCTTCCAAGAGAGATTATAGTTCATCAAAACCATCCGCTAGATATCATAGTTGATGATTTTCATAATTTAGTGATGACGTGTGATCAACTCAGTCGGATGATGAGTCATCAAGCCTTCATATCATTTATCGAACCTAAGAAGTTTGAAGATGTAAAAGGAGATGATTATTAGATGGTCGCAATGCAAGAGGAATTAGATTAGTTCGAGCACAATGATGTTTGGGATCTAGTTCCTAGGCCTAAAGGGAAATCAATTATCAGCACCAAATGAGTTTTCAATAACAAGCAAGATGAAGATGGCATTATTGTCAAGAACAAGGCCAGGCTTGTTGTTCAAGGCTACAATTAGCAAGAAGGAATCAATTATGATGAGACCTATACACCAGTAGCCCGACTTGAAGCCATTCAAATCATCTATGCTTTCACATGCTATATGAACTTCAAATTATTTCAAATGGATGTCAAAAGTGCTTTCCTAAATGGATTCATTCAAGAAGAAGTTTATGTTCACCAGCATCCAGGCTTTGAACATGCAAAGAATCCTGAGCATGTCTTCAAATTGAAGAAAGCTCTCTACGGATTGAAGCAGGCTCCAAGAGCTTGGCATGAGAGGCTAACCAATTTCTTGATAAGCAAAGGCTATGAAAGAGGTAAAGTAGATACAACTCTATTTATCAGGTGAAGGAAAGAAGATATGTTGCTTGTCCAAATATACATTGATACTATCATATTTCGAGCAATTGATGAGAAGCTATGCAAGGAATTCAGCAAGCAGATGAAGAGCAAGTTTGAGATGTCTATGATGGGAGAGCTCAATTTCTTCCTTGTTCTTCAAATCAAGCAAACTGATGATGGAATTTTCATCAACCAGTCCAAATATGCCAAAGAAGTCCTGAAGAATTTGACATGGAACACTCAAAGCCAATGTCCACTTCTATGGCCACTGATACTATTCTAAGCAAAGATGAAGCTGGTAAACTTGTAGATAGCAAGTTCTACAGAGGGATCATTAGTTCTCTTTTTTATCTCACTGCTTATAGGTTAGACATATAGTATGTTTTGTGCTATTGTGCTTGTTATCAAGCTGATCCTAGAGAATCTCAATTAGCCATTATGAAGAGAATTCTCAGGTGCTTATAAAGCTTGGTTAAAGTAGGTCTGCGGTATCCCAGCAGCTCAGATTTCACTCCTAGGGGATTCATAGATGTTGATTATGGAAGAGACAAACTCGACTGGAAAAGTACAAAAGGAGGATGTTATTTACTTGGAAAGTGTCTTGTTACTTGGTATCATAAGAAGTAAACTTCCATTGCATTAAGTACAACTGAAGCTGAGTGCATGGTAGTAGGAAGTTGTGTAGCACAACTACTTTGGATAAAGTAGCAACTAGAAGATTATGGTGTAAAGTTAAATTGTCTCCAAGTTACGTGTGATAACAAGAGTGCAATTGACCTATCCAAGAATCCAGTTCAGCATGGGAGAATGAAGCATGCCAACATTAGGCATCACTTCATTAGAGAACATGTGCTACAAAGAGATGTCAAGCTGGAGTATGTTCCATCACAGGAGTAGCGCATTGATTTCTTCATGAAACCACTGCCAAAGTAACAATTCTGTGTGTTGAGGTACTTGATTGGTAAGACTAATCTATGATAAAGAAGAAGGATGAAAATCTCAAAAATTTAGCTAAGTGTTGGTGATCAAGCATGAGAAGACACATGGATAACACTGTCAAGTATTTGAAGTAACGACGTGAGGAACAGTTCACGGTTAAAATTCAAATCTCTACATTTCAAAAAGATGCACACTTGAATAGGAACCATTTTTACCAAAGCTCATCATTTTACTAAGGTGGTTCATTAGAGGTCAATCTCAGCGTCCATTTTCATCATGAGTTAAGATAGTGACACATATCCATGAGAGCTATGATCATCTATATATGTTGAATAGTTGAAGAGAGAAGGTCACTTACTTTCTGCGAACTTGAAATCTTAGAGCATTCTAACCCTAATCTCTTCTTCTTTCAATCTCTTCTCAAATCTCTCAAATGGTAAAGACTAAGACAACCTTCAGGATTAAGAACACCATTTCCATGACACTACACCATAGATGGCTTGTTGCAATAGAAACTGCTTGGTGTTGCATTAAAGTGTTGTAATTTTTAGTAAAAAATCGATCTATTGTATCATAATTGAAAAAGTGTTCAAAAAGTGATGCAAAAGAAATAAATGCATTTTTAATACACTTTTCATTGCAACACATTGTGTTTAATATTGCCAATAATGTCCAAGATCAGTGAAAAATTAACAGCGGGAATTTTCACGCCCTACAATTGACGGAACTAAGTATTAAAAAATTAAAATAAAAAATCTAAAAAAATGGTATAAATTGATTCCCCCCCTCTCTCTCTCTCTCCTTTCACTTTTTTAACTTGTCCCATTCATGAGCTCTTCCAGACAATTGCCCTAACTCAATCAATTTCTCCTGCTCTCAAATACCTTCCCCCTCTCTCCTCTCACAATTTGGCGCAGTGACTTCAAAATTTCTCTCTATGTTGAGATTTCATCTCAAATTTCGATCTTATGTGTCCTGCGGGTTAACAGAAGTCAAAGAATTTTTCTGGTAATTTCTCTTTGTTTCATGTTAACTTTTCATTCAAATTTCCTCTATGATACTGAATGTTCTAATTTTAAGGATATATTAAGTAACTACATGTTTATTCAAAAATTAGGGTTCGAGTCTGTTGTAACTAACATCAAGAAAGAGGAATTTTGCAAGATTAGTTTTCAGATTCTGAAGATCTAACTACAATTCAATGGCGTAGATAAGATTATTAAGGAAGGGTGTAAATTCGGTGGAATCTGATCTGACTGCAAAAATTTTAAATCTAAGCAAAAAAAGGAAAAATCATATCCAAGAGAAATCAAATCAAAGCATAGGTTGAATACACATGTTTAAACCCCTAGAAATATATAATAAGATGAAAGAGAATAAAGAAAAGAAGGAAGAATACCTGGCCAGAGAGAAGATCAAATGATAATAGACGGCTCTCACATGCGGTGATCCATCCTGTCTTGAAATGGAACTATTTAGTAAAGTAATAATTTTTATTTTTCTAGTTGAAATAGGTATGCTTTACTGATTATTACAAGTGGGTTAAAACAAGTAAAACAACTTTTAAGCATTTTTACTTATTATTATTTATAATAAGTTTTTAAGTTTTATTGTTTACTTTTTTTGGGTAATGCTTATATCAAAAGTTTGTTTCTGTAGCTTATTTTTAGTAACTTTACAATATACTTAGAGTGGCTTGTGATGGGATTGAGTTTTGTTGTTTTATAAGGTGCTGTCTATATTTTTTCAAACCATCTCTAGCAACAGGCCTTCTCTCAGCATATGGCTTTCATCACTGGATGCTTATGAAATTGGATAGATTTGTGAATTTGCTCTACTTTTGTTAATTTAACATTAAATAAGCTTTCATATTTCAATATTTGTTTACTGATGAGAGTTCATACATGAAATTGTTCATGGCTTACACATAGTATCAGATTTAATTTTGTGAATTTCACTATCATACTTCATTTTATATAATAGTAGCATCTAACATTTAGGCTTATAAGTAGGCTAAACAAGGCATAATATGCCTACTTCATATTCCTAGCATTTTATAAGGTCAACAAGCCATTGCGCTAAAATGATATCTACCTTGCTTTCTACATCTTATTCCTTATTTGTTGCAAGTTTTGTCATCTCCTTTATCATAAACCACATGACAAAGTGAATGTTGTGATATTGTTATTTGTTGTGTGGTGTTATATATATCTTGCTCTTTGCCCCATAAACTTCAAATTTTCCATTTCAGTTGTTGGTAATCTATGAACACAGAGTAGCTGTGCAAGGCTTTGTATGGGGTATCTATTCTTTTAACCGATGGGGAGTTGAGTTAGGGAAGGTATGTGATCTTTATACCTATAAATAAGAATTAGGTTTCTTGTTCTTATTTCTGTATATTCTTCACAACCATCAATGTAATAACTTGTTATTAACTTTATAACTATAAATAGAAGATTTATGTTTCTTGAGATGTATGAGTACTCATTTTCCTCTCTCTACATATCAATTTGTACTTATTATGTAGCAATGTTGATTAAGTGTATATAAATTCAAGGTTATTTTCTCTTAAAATTTCTGGGTTTAGCAATTAGAGGTTCTGTATAAGCTTAAAAGTAACTTGTTATTAACTTTATAGCTATAAATAGAAGATTTAGGTTTCTTGAGATGTATGAGTGCTCATTTTCTTCTCTCTGCATATTGGTTTGAGCTTATTATGTAGCAATGTTGATTGAGTATACATAAATTCAAAGTTATTTTCTCCGAAAATTCTGGGTTTACAGCTAGAGGTTCCGAAATTAGATATAATATTACCCTCTGAACTTTGGTCAAATAGGACTATCTGTTTTAATTTCATTAACGTTTCTTTTTCTTGTTATGTTCTCTGTTACCTACATTTTATCTTGTAGGAATATTTGGCTATTTTGGTAATCTCTTTTACAGTATTTTCAATCATGATATTAAACATGGAAATTGGAAAACTACATTGGTAGTTACCCTTTAAAACAATCTTATTCGTTGTATTGGAAGATCAAACTTGTACGAAATAACACAATGTATATATATGCTTAGCTACAGATGAGGCAAACATGAATATCTCCCTACACCATATATTGGATCTGCCAACATCGGAAAAGTGTTGTGTAAAAGAAAAAAAAGTGTTGGCTTAGGAGAAATGCCTACACTTTTTACAAAAAAAAAGAGTCGGGAAGTGCAATGTGGCCGTAGGTCCCTATACAGACACTTTTAGTCATTTTTGGCCACATGGTAAAAAGTGTTGGCATATAATCCTATAGTAACATTTTATTGTCTTTTGACGACATTTTTTAGGTGTTGGTAATGCATCTGGAAATAACACTTCCACTTGTATATGGTGACACTTTTGCTATAAATACCAACACTTTTCATTTCTACGTTTTTTCTTTTTACCAACCTTTTTTTGTAAACAACAACATATTCAAAGTGTTCACTTCTTTGTTTTACCAACACTTTTAATGATTAACCAACATGCTACAATTTATTTTACATTTGTATGTATATCATACAATTGCAATTATGTTATATCAACATATAATTCATTAAATAACATTCATGTTTCACAATTCAACTACAATCCATAAAATACTAATTATAGCATCCATAAAGTACAAGTTGAAAGAGACAAAGTATTATCCAAAGGATTAACCAAAAGTACTATCCATCTGTAACATGATTCACAAAGCACTACTCTTGCCTCTGTTTGGAAGAGACATTATCATTCTCACTTGAACACTCATCGAAAGCATTCAAATTGAGATTTAAAGATGGATTGTCTTGTACCAACTTCCTAACAAACCACGCCATCTTTTCGTTCATTTTCTCCTCCATCTTTTGGTTCATTTTATCCTCCATCTCTTCCTCCATTTCGCTTAGTTGTGTCTTTATCTCATCTAACCCAGAAATTGTTGCAATAGATTTTTCATTTGCTTTTTTGGCACTGCATGCCTACCAACAAGCCAAAAAGCTCCATGCGATGCATCACCTTTCAAAATTTGTTCTACACTCTCACTTTGTGCACCAGATGCACGCATTTCTTGAATTGCATTCTAAGAAAGAAACAAATCACCAAAAATAGGGCATAAGAAATCACCAAAATAGTACATTTTAATAGAAAAAAAGCAAGATAACAGCAGAATGTATGTCATTAAGTAACTTCAAACACACAATTAATAAATAAAAGATTTATATTATGCAAAAAAGGAAAGAATGTCAACACACAATTAACAACAGTTCATATAACAGCAGTTCTGAACCCAACAAGTAACTTATAGCACATAATTAACAGCAGTTCTGATTCCAACAAAATTCACAACAATTTTGGTTCCAACAAAATTCACCCTAACCCCAACAAAATGCACATTATTTTTCAGTATTCACAGCAATTTTGATTCATAACAATATGCACAGCAGTCCTGATTCAAAAAATTCACAGCAATTTTAAATAAATGCACTTGAGAAGAGTTGTGAATAGTAATGTTATACCAACTTTGCTGCTGATGCCAGTGGGATGCAGTAGCATAAATGTGCTATATCTGTACAACGAAACATCTAAATTAATGAATCAATGATATATAACTTTTTTTCAGCATCATCTAAATAAAAAATCTTTATAATTTATTTTATAAACAGGTCCCTTGCTCCTATCGCATCACTCGCATACCCTTCCCCAATCGCCCCAACTCGTACTATCTGCACTTGTTGCCAATTCCTTTTATACATTGCTAATGCTACACAATATATGAATGCAAGAATGTCCAACCTCTTTTCCGTGTTTTGTGATGGATCCACTATTTCTTCATCTCTACAAACATTTAAACACA
>CATIWQ010108907.1:0-11999 GCA_949673415.1 Euphorbia schlechtendalii
AATATGTAGAGAAATCTAGTGATCGAATAAGGATTCGAATCACTTATACATTTTCTCGCTAACATTTATGAACGTAGCGAAATCTAGACATTTTTTACTCTCTATCTATGCATACACATGCAAAATAACATACACATAAGCACTCAATCCATGCCACGAAATTGGTGAGTTTGGAGCCCTATTTATAGAGTACGAAGGGTTGCGTCTATCCAAACAAAGGGTTGTGTCCATTAGTGAAAATTGCATCTCTTCATTGTGATTGGTTGAGAAGCTTTGATTTAATCCACAATGGATAGGCACCTTTTCATGATTGGTTGACTTCTGATAAGTGTCTTTCCGTTGGTGGTTGATGGCAGTTGATCATGCTTATCTGGCGGTTGTTAGTTAAGAAGATAAAACCAGAAAACCATCCAAGTCATGACCATGATAGATATGTCGCAATCATGAATCTTTAATTGGTGGACTTCTGTTCTAAAGAAGAAAAGTCATGATCGCGAATGATTGTTGCGATCGTGAATTGCATTTTTCTTCAGAATTCTCCTTGCAACTTCACCGATCTTTGACAGCTTCGATCCTAAGCCAAATCTTTAAGTTCCATGCATCTTTTCGCACCTTTTTCACTCTTATTCCATAGAATTCCACTTTAGATCATTTTATTCCCAAGATTTACCTAGTATTTGCATTTGCATAAAAAACAACTACATACCATGTGAAATCTTTTATATGAAGTATAAAAATGACTTAAAATATAGTTTTTAGTGTGTAAAATTATAATGATAATAAGTGTAACTATACACTTATCATTAACTCACCCCAAACACTTCAGCCAAGGGTGGGTGATGGACTTCTTAAACAGTTGATTGCCTATGACAGCGTAGCGGGGGGCACTATCTTTCGGGCTTTTCATTCCTCACCCGGGAGTGGCTTCGCATTCCTCACCCGGGAGTGCATTGTTCTCCAAGTATTTGAGGATGGGTGAACCACTAATCCTCTGTATCCGTTTACATTACTTCTATCGGCGATATGCTAGGCATGCCAATTTTTAATGGGATACATGGAAGCAAGATCTCCTGTTCCTTGCTTGAGTGCCCTTTCATTAGTCTGTCTGCCTCAACATTCAGCGCTCTTGGGATCTACGTGATTGTCATTTTGTTTCCTTCAGCTTGTATTTCCTTGATAAGGGAGTTTATCTTGGTGAGGTATTATCTCATGGCTTCGCTCTTGGCCTTGTATTCGCGTACAAATTATTTGACCACTAATCCCGTGTCGCTGAATATGTTAATGTGTTCAAGCTTGAGGGCTTTGATAATCTCTAGCCCAAAGATCAATGCTTCATATTCCTCCGCATTATTGGAGGCTCTGAAGTTAAGCCTCACGGCTTGCAGAATTCTAAGAGCTTAAGGGATCATTCGACGGTGGTGCCTCCTACACAAAGTCTGCTAGCACTTGGGCTTTCATCGTTGTTCTTGGTTCAAAGAGGATGTCGAATTCTGAGAGCTTAAGGGATTATTCAGTGAGGCGGCTTGAGGATTCGGGTCGCTAAAGCGCTTTTGTGAGCGGTAGGTCGGTGCGAACTATGATGGTGTGGGCTTGGAAGTAGTGGCACCATTTTTGGGAGGCCACTATTAGCGCGAATGCTACTTTCTCCATTCAACCATATCTGAGTTCGACCCCCTTTAAAACATGGGTACCATATTAGACAAGGAATTGGTTGGTTCCCTCTTCCCTGACGAGTACCATTCCCAAAGCCTCCTCCGAGGTACATAGGTAAAGGCAGAGCGGCGAGCCGGTAATGGGTTGGCTCAGCAACACCGGAGAGACCAAGAAGGCTTTGATTTCTGTGAGTACCTTGTTGCAGTCTTCCCCACACACAAATTTCTTGGCCTTCAAAGCTTTGTAAAATGGGATGCATTGAATGGCTTCACATGAAACGAAACACCTCAGGGCATTGAGTTTGTTGTTGAGGCGCTGAACATCTTTAATGCTTTGGGGTTCTCTCAGCTGTAGCACTACCTTTATCTTGTCAGGGTTAGCCTCTATTACCCTCTACAAGACTAGGTATCCTAAGAATTTTCCTCCTGCTACTCTAAAGTCACATTTCTCCGGATTGAGCTTCAATTCATACTTTTCCAAAAGGGTGAGCAACTTTGCTATATTTGAGGCATGCTCTCCTTCACCCTTACTCTTGATGATCATATCATCAACATACAATTCTACCTCCTTTCCTATCATTTCACCAAAGATGTCATTCACCATCCACTGATACGTGGCCCCGTCATTTTTTAGGCTGAAGGACATGACATTGTAGCAATATATCCCTTAATGGGTGATGAATGATGTCTTTTCCTTATCCTCCTCGACCATTGGTATTTTATTGCATCTCGATGCAGCGTCTAGCATGGAGTAAATTGCATAGCTCGCTTTGGCATCTACTAGCATATCAATACTAGGGAGCGGGTAGCTATCTTTCGGACATGCCTTGTTCAAGTCCGTAAAGTCAATGCACATGTAAAATTTACCATTCACCTTTTTGACCAACACCACGTTGGTGATCTAGTCGGGATATCGTATGGCCTTAATGTAGCCCGCTTTAAGTAGCCGAGAGATTTCCTCTTCTATAGCCTTCTATCTTTCTGGCGTGTGGTTTCTTCATTTTTTAGTTTGACGGGCTTAGCCTGGGCTAACACATTCAGCCTATGTTTGGCCACCTCGGGGCTTACCCCGATCAGATCTGCTTAAGATTTCTTCGTTCGTTTCCTTTTTCAATCCCTCAGATACGTGCACTTCCTTGCCCTCCTCCAAGGTTACTGCTACCATGATATTCGCTGGTTCGGTGATTCGATCATGCTCGAGTTCTGCTTCTACAACTAGGGGCTCGACCTTAAGGGACATTAGCGGCCTGCTGATTTCCACGGGCAGTGGCTACCCCCTGGTGGGTAGGTATTTGGAGTGTTAGGTACTGAAGGTTAATGATACATTCGGAACCTATGATAAAGGGGTGCCCCAGGATTATGTTGTAAGCCAAAGGCATGTCTACGATAAAAAATTCCACCCTTGTCTTCCATCAAGGGCCATTTTCTCCCAGTGATATGGACAGGTTTGCCGATCCACAAACACGCACGGCATGGCCCCCAAACCCTATTAACGGTGCTTGATGAATAGTGAGATGGTTAGGGTTTCCTTCGATCTTGTCAAAGACCTTTCTAGTCATGATAGTGACTGAACTGCCTGTGTCCACTAGGGTGTGCCTGACTTGGAACCCTTCCACCATCATCTCGATCACCAGCGCGTCATTGTGTGGTGAGGGCTTCTTTTTTTACGAGATAGTATAGCATGTCATGCCTTCTCTGTCTGTATTGCCATAATTAAACATGTTATCTCTCTTCCTCTTCTTCTGCATGGTCCCTCCAGCAATCACGTGTATTACCCCTCAAGGAGTGGGTTCGTTGGCACCGCGGCGAGGCAGTTGATAGCCTCATTCGACATTGCGTGATTCATCTTACCAAGGGGGTCTCCTCCCCTTATCGTGCTATCTATCTTTCGGCTGTCACGGAGGAATCGGTTCAGTTGTTTTGACGACCTTCTTATTCAGCTCGCGGGCCAGCTCCCGGTAGTCTTCCATGTCATGACCCTCACTTTTGTAGAACTCGTAATAGGTTCCGAGCTTCCCTTTGTACTTCATCTTGGGGGGATATTTGATATCTTCTCAATTCTTCTAAATCCACATTAGGACTTCCTTTTTCTTGGTGTTGAAGGGGATGAATCCCTCTATCTCACACCGAGGAATCTCCGACCGAAAGGTTTATCTACAATCCTCATCTCGCCTCCCAAAATCCCACCGCTTAGCCAGCTCCTCCCTTACTGTGGCCTCAATTTGCTTGTTGTTTCTTTTGTGGGTTTCCCATCATACCCATTTCCTCGCTTTCTGCATCAGTGTTGCCAACATGGTAGGTCTCTCAGTAGAGACGTCCTTTGCTAAGTCCACACTACCGCAATTCATTGTAAGAACCTCTGAGGCTATGTCAATGTTATAATCCCTAATTTCAAGGGCCACCTTCTGGAATCTCTCCACAAAGTCCATGAGGGGTTCATCAGTTCTCTGCCAAACCATCTGTAGGTCTCGGATCGTTCGACTAGGTGGTATGGACATGATAAAGTACAGGGCGAAGCTCTTCACCATCATGTCGAAGCCTGTTATCGACCCAAGTTTGAGGCTCTTGAACCAATGGGTTATGGGTGCAATCAGCATAGTGGGGAATAATTTGCAGAGCATGGCATCTGTAGCATCGGCTACCTCCATGCATTGGCGAAAGTAACAAACGTGCGTCGTGGGGTCCCCCACCCCCGAATACTCTTGCAAGCGGGGTTTCTTGAATCCTCTTGAGAACCTTTCAGTTGGAATGTGAGCGCAATTCGGCGAAGCGGTTTTAGCAATGTCGGGCACATCGGCTTCCATCCCTCTTTCTACCAAAAGCACGTCGACTTTCTTGGCTATCATGGCATCTAAGTCCTCTCTGCCTGGCAGAACCCGAACGGGTATCCTTCACCCTGATCTGGACAAACTCCCTTCACTATCCAACGAGAGTTCTACATTGCTCTTGAGCACCGGGCT
This sequence comes from Euphorbia schlechtendalii, assembly GCA_949673415.1. NCBI lineage: Eukaryota > Viridiplantae > Streptophyta > Magnoliopsida > Malpighiales > Euphorbiaceae > Euphorbia > Euphorbia schlechtendalii. The sequence goes on from CATIWQ010108907.1 coordinate 4,613, forward strand.
TCCACCATCGCGCTGAAGTGACTCTTCCACATAATCCTTTGTGTCTTATCCTGAGGGCTCCATTTTTGTTTTTCCTTTGGCCGTGGTGGCTTTCCTCTCTTCCAAGGTCCGAGGGAGGCAGTAGGTGTATCATGAGCGGCTTTGGCCAGCTATTGATGGAGAGCTCTGCGAAGGATGTCGCGTCACTGATCTCGCCATCTGCCTTTCTTAGCACAAGCTCCGGAGTTACTCTTGCTCCTACTTTCACGAATGTAAGATCTCGTTCATCATGTTTTATATAAGGGCCATTGCCGCATTTTGCTGATCACTTTACTTGACTAGCATGGCCACCACATCCTTTTTCACGGCCTTTCTTCGCTTCCTTTCCTCAAACGTCTCTTACCTCGTAGAAGTGGGCGCCTCCTCCGCTCGTTGTGGGGGAATTTGCATGACCAGAGCCTAGGTTCTTGCTTTACTCCCAGGTTCCGGTGTGTTCAGAAATAGAATGATCCCGGGGGTTAAAGGGGGTTTTGTTGGCTTGTTTGGGGGAGTAGCCATGATTTTGGTAGTTTATCCATGCTCACCGCACCAATTTGGTATCCGTCGAGTGAAATCTGCTATCTTGGACGCCCTCAAATTCCTGTAAAACAAGTCTCTGACTAGAATTATTTCTGGCGAAGACCTTTCGATGCTAAAGTTAGCGGATTGGGAGAGGTGATATAGGTGAATTCTCAAAATAGTAGTTACCTTGAAAGTGGGAGATTTTCTTGCTATTTATAGGAAGCTATGTAATAATGGAGGGCGGGACCAGCCTATGAGCTGTTCGCAAGTGGCAAGCTGCTTGGGGGTCTTTTCCACTGTCGGAGCATTAAATGCTTCCCCTCTTCTTGTCAGTCTTGCATTTAATGCGTCAGTGGAGAGAGAAGGAGTGGACTAGCTCGACAAGGGTCTCGCTGAAGGTATTTCAGCGTAGACACAGAGAGTATTTCTGAGGAGGTATTTCGGCCTAAGTTGATCCATAGCGCTGAGAGATGTTCAGCTCTGATGTAATTCGGCTGTAACCCACGTGTTTTAGTAAAGGGCGGGTGTTGATGCTGAAGCACCGTAAAGTTGGAAGGCCTTTGTTACTAGGTCAAGATGTGCTATTTGGGCCTTAGTGGGCCTTGGTATCAACATGAGATGGAAAAACAGAAGCATACATATTTGAATGTTCACCCAAAATCACTTTATAGTTTTGAAAGAAAATACTTGTCATATTATTGAAGTTAACACAGCGCATTATCTTATATGTGTCCATATATTTTTCTCCTTTGTGTTTGCGAGTGTGTCAACATACAACTTTTGTTATAATAATGGATCACTTATGGATTTAAAGATCAATTGCAAATTTTTTTTATTTGCAAACCCAGACAAGAACACCTTTGCTAGGTGGTTCATCGATAACATTCAGCTATGATCAATTAGATATCGTTTTCTCACACTTTCAAAAAATATTATCCTAAAAACTGAATTTTCAAATTTTTGATGGTGTAATAACTGACATCAATTATAATTGATAAATTATCATAGTATTAAGGATATTTTAATATTGTTAACAGCAATTTAATTTTTTGCAAGCTAAAATCTACAGGCTAAAAACTATTTATGTAAATTTAGTAAAAATATTAGTTTCGTGACAAAAATTTTATGCGTGGATCAAATATTTGTTAACAGTTAATGTTTTTCACAGTGAGAATTGTATTTTAGTCTCCTCCCACATGCTCAGTTTGTTTATCCAATTGAGTTACAACACATGAACATTGGATATGAATGTCTTTCAATGCTAAATGATACCAAGGACCACTTACGCTGATGTAATATTAGCATGACCCACTCCACAAACTCTCTTAGCACCCCATGATAGATATGCTCGATGAATAGTTATCAACATGGCCCACAACATATCGCCTTAAAGACATCTCACTGAAGTAGCAGAAGCTTCAGCATGACCCATCTCGTTGATGATGTAGAAGCTTCAGCATTACCCACTCACCAACATCCCACTTTCTCTGTCTCTCCTTTATTACATTAAATGAAAACTTACCAAGCAACGGGGCACATTAAATGCCTTGATGGCAGACAAGACCCTCGACACTCTGCCACATGCTTTGATCCAATTGGCAGGGTCTGTCACATCATCATTACACCCAACTACTATAAATAGCAAGCACCCTCAACATTTGAGGTAACTGTATCACTCATTTATTACTCACAACAACTCTAAAACACCCCTCTTACTTTTGCATCGGAGGGTCTTTACCGGAAACCTCGGCCAAAGACTTGTTTTGCAGGTTCAGTGTGCTAGTTAATTAAGACAGTAATTGAATATGCAAACTTGCAAGGCAGAATTTCAAAACTTAAAATTAATCCTAAAGTATCTCCTAAGCATGCCATGATTGATATAATCTAAGTTGAAATGTTCATAGATGCATATAGGTTTATAAAACTTATAAAAGAAACCTAACATCTAAGTTAAGGGCATTACTAGTTGATGCGTGCCTTCCTTTGGTGCGGCGCTCCCTTAGAATAGTACTCCCGTAGCACTAGCCTCCAATATAGGACAATATCTATGATTGATCCACACAGATCTTCACTGACCAAAACCTCCCATTGAGGAAGAACCCATTGGTAGATAGCAGCTACTAGACCGCTCGAAGACCAACCTGAAAATATTACTGAGAAGGCTCTCTTCAGAATTGAATAAGCCTTCAAAAGAATTCTTGTGGCATTGGAGACACTCGTGGAAGATCTCGGAAAAATCTCACAAAGAAAATATATCAAACTTAGAAGGAAGGCTGAGCTGAAGTGATTTGAAAAGGGAGAAGGGGACCACTATTTATTGTTGGACCTAGTAGGGTATAAAATAGGCTAGAGGGGGGGTGAATGACTCTTTTTCAAGTTCAACTATTACTTCAGAAGATGAGCGAAACTAGCTTCTGCAGTTACTTTGAGTATTCTAAATTTACTTAGAATCCCCTTTTTGTTGTAGATCTTATCAAACAAGAATTAATTTCAACTTCTTAACTCAATTAATGCAAGGATAATGAATACAATAGATTTAAGAAAATGCAAATCGAGAATTTTATCCTGGTTTAACCTCTGCCTAATCTAATCTTTGGAATCTCTTATCCAAGATTTAATCTACTATACACTCTTCTTCTAGTGAAGAATAAATATTCTACAAAGCTAGTTGAATTACCCTCCGACAACCTTTACAAATATTGAGCTATACCGATATTGAGTACCCTCTTTACTGTATCTAAGGCTCTGAGTTTCTCACTTACAGAGTACCTTCCTCTTAAGTTTGCTGAGCTCCCTCACACTAACTTAACCCCAAGCTAGTGCTTAAAATTTGATTTTAAAGAAGAGAGAATGAGTTTCTGAACTTTCTTTCAGTAAAACTCAATTACAAATAGATATGAAGAAATGTGTTGCAGCTAAATTTTTAGAGCTTATTTGTACTCTTAAATTCTTGATAAAATTTGCAACTTTTTTCAATTGAAGATAACATCCTTTTATAGAGGGAGAGAATGTTTCTATTGGACTTGGATTGATGCTGGAAATCTTCCTGTTGTCACAATGCAAGTTTCCGTTAAGAATCCATTTAGAGATGTCAAGTTTCAATGAAATCTATGCGACATCTGCGAGGTTGATTTCTAGTCTCCACACTTATACAATTTATCTACCATGGGAATTTTAGGAATGTCTTTGTTCTTGAGATAACATCAACTTTTATCCTTTTCCATGCTGAGGTACATTGGCGCGCGATGACTTTTAATGCGAAGTTAGCTCTTGTGACTTTTAGCGCTAAAAGACTAAGTTACCCTCTTTCTGTGCTTCTGGATGATTTAACTCTTATGAAATGAATTCTTCCTCTAAGACTTAATATCTGATATCCTTCTGCTATCTATTAGATTTGATTCTTTCTAAGTTAGCTTCTAATACTTCTTGTACTTTTGAGACTTTTCTAAGATTTGATTCCTTTTGAGACTTCTTGTGCTTCTGAGCTCGGAACCATCAAAACTTAAACTTCTCGCTCAAAATCCAACATTTATAGTGGAAGGGGAGTTGAAAACTCCCTTAAAAAAATGAATGTGGGATGGGAAAAATCCCATCCCACCAGCGAGTCAGCACGCGAAGCTCCGGCTCCGCGCGGGTCGACCCACGCGCACAGCCAGTATATGCGGGCTGTGCTGCCGCTTGCAAGGCAAGCCTTAATAGGCTTGCCTTGCCCCCGCAAGCCCAGCTTGCATTCTGCTATCATGCACTAGTGTGCGCTAGTGGCCCATGAGCAAATTTTACTTGTGGGGCAGCCGTGTAGGCCCCACCCATGAACAAATCATGTTCGCGGGGCCCACTCACAACGGGAAAACTCTCTTGCTCCGATCTGTGCAATTTTTCCCAAAATTCTCCTTTAGTCCTTTTAATTATTATTTGGTCCAACTAATTAATAATTTATCCAACGATTTTAACATCCTCAATATTCTCGATATAGACCTGATCTATAAGCTCTTCACTTAGTCCTGTAAAGACCCAAAGTGTGTAACCTCTGATCGTAAGGTTTTGACTCTATTTATTTTGAGGGTTTATATTCTGTGATGATGCCAAAAACCTTATTCCCCACTTTTCTACCGATAAGATAAAAGTTCAAAACATGAACATGTGTTGTCAATACCGCTTATCAAAATAGAAAAATGGTGATAACTGCAAGCATACGGTTTCGATGTAGTTTTAAAAGATATCGATCACACAGGAAAGGAATTCGGTTCTAAAGAGCAACTAGAGTTACGGGGTAAATGAATATATGGAATTTATATTGGAGGGGTTTGGATGATAGATGGATGAATGGATAGATGTAAGAACAGACTAGAGAAGATGTAAAATATAGAGATATTCCTACGAACAAGTTTAACAGAGAAAAACGTGCAAAATCATCAAAGATATATCGTACACTAGATAACTTCAACAAATAAGGTTCTAGAAGCCCTAATATATAATAATTCACCGCAGAGCAACACATGAGATGACTTTTCTAAATCTAAAGTAAACGAATTATGACACTTATAAGAACCTGGATAACTATATTACTATGTTTAGTATGGGTCGATCTCACAGAGCCATATTTAGCAAGTTACCACTCCAAAAATGTTGGCTCACTAAACAGTATTATAATCACAGATCCAATGATTATAAATATTCTTGTTAGCCCCGAAATCACTCTTAAAGTTAACTTGAAAGCATATAACTTGATTAATATAAATGACGCAAAACGAATTACTCGTTATAACACATAGACATATCATAAACTTCGAAATAGAAAGTATAAGCAGAAAACAAAGTAAAGTTGTAAGGTATGCAAGTGAAAGCTAAAGTTGATCAAACTATATCCACTCTTTAATGGGAGTTATCAATTCCCGCAATTCCTGCGTCTACTTTGAATCCGGTCTTGACTCGTACAAAACCTCTGCTAGGATGCTATTCTTTGTGAAGCTCGAATAAAAGAATGTTGAAGAATAAAAAATTTTATTGATAAGTGCTTTGCAAATTATACTCATACAACAAAAGCTTGAATTTGTGTAGAAATATAGTGATCGAAATAGGAATCGAATCACTTATACATCTAGATATTACACTCTCTATCTATACACGCACACTATCATTCAATGCCTTCTACTCATACCATAACCATGCACCACGAAATTGTTGAGTTTTGAACCCTATGTATAGAGTGTGAAGGGTTGTGTCTATCCAAACGTTCAATATGATTGGATGCAAAGATTCATCCTCATCCACAATGGAAAGGAACCTTTTCATGATTGGTTGACTTCCAAAAGGTGTCTTTTCGGTTGGTAGTTGATGGCGGTTGATCGTTCTTGTTCGACGGTTGAAAAAAGAGAAGACTTGACAAAAAACCGTCAAGGTCACGATCGTGAATGTATGTTGCGACCGTGAATACTTGGTTGGCAACTTTCTGTTGTGAAGGTTAACAAGTCGTGACCGCGATATATGTTTCATGATCGTGACATGCCTTTTTCACATGATTCCTCTTTACGATTTCTACCAATCTTTGACATCTTCGATCATTCGCCAATTTCTTAAGTTCCACGCATCTTATTGCACCTTTTTCACTCTTTTTGCATAGATTTCCAACTTTAATCATTTACTTCCAAGATTTACGTAGTACCTGCATTTGCATAAAAAACAACTACATACCACGTGAAATCTTTTATATGAAGTATAAAATGACTTAAACCATAATGTTTAATGATTGAAAATATAATGATTGTAAGTGTAAATATACACTTATCACACCCCCACACTTAAATTTTACCTTGTCCTCAAGGTAAATAACAGAAGTGTATAGAATGAGTAATCCAAGTTCGTACCTTATTTGGCGAAAGACTATTGTGGTGAGTATCACATTTCCATGTTGCATAAAGTTCAAGTAAAAGTTTGAAATTTCCCACAAATTAATAATGTGCAATTTAAATAGTCCAGTTGCATACCTTTGCTCTTAATGGAGGGTCAACTGAATTGCGTCTTCATATAAGTGTTATATGCTTACTCGAATATTACCTTCTCTCAAGTATAATATAAAGTATTAAGGACAAAGGGATCACACTTTGGAAAGTTTGATCTCAAGGAATTTTAGGTAACCTAGGATGCTAAAAACACTCTTAGTGGTTGTATTTTATGCTCCATACCAGTCCCTCTTTTTTGTCGTTGCATTTTATGCTCTATACTACTTTCTCTCATTTTTTTTCTTTTAAGCATATGTTTTTTAAGTACTTTTTACTTTGCACCCATTTTTCATGCTATGCTACTTTTTCTTTTTTCACTCATTGAATGGTTGCAGTTTCTACTTCGTACCATTCCTCACCTTTTGCATAAATCATTGGTTATCCTCTCTTTCTTTTGATTTTTTCTCTCTTAATACCCTCATCCTTTATTGATCAATTTCAAAGTATTATGGCTATAGTTTCCCAATACTTTAAACACACTCAATACTTATAGGACTTATTCGAGAATAGCATATAAAACTCATAGTAAGAAAACTATTAGATATTACTCCACTTAAACTTATCAGTAGCATTAAACTAAAATTATATAACTTATAATAATTCATGTTGCATTGAAATATATATCGAAACTTACTTGGAATGTTGCTTTTGAATGTTACTCGCAACTCATCCTTACCAAATGCGAAATGTTGTGCAAAAACGCTCACACTCTCAACGTGTGGTCATACTCTAAACATTTACTTGAAATACCTAATACTCAAAATAACCTTGGAACATATGTTAGTATAGCATAGATATGGATAATGTATAAATAACATAAAGATTAAGAAAAATTTTCAAATTCTTCA
>CATIWQ010108928.1:0-19984 GCA_949673415.1 Euphorbia schlechtendalii
AATAATCGGCTTACAAAGGAGTTCGGAGCAGAAATTAATCACCAAACTTGTTTAGCTAGCAATGCTTTGTTAAACTCCCGCAAGCTTCGAAAATTAAGACCCCCATTTTCTCTTGATTGACATAAACGTTTCCACCTCATCTAATGTATAGACGAATTCCACCAATAGTTCGAAAATTTTTTTTCTAAACTCGCAATAGTATGACTCGGTAATAGAAACACTTGCATGGCATAATTGGGAAGTGCTTGTGCAACCGATTTCAACAAAATTTCTTTTCCTCCCTGAGATAACTTTTTACTTCTCCACCCTTGCACTTTTTTGTGCACCTTCTCAACTATAAAATTATAAGCGCTCTTCTTCGATTGACCAATTAGAGAAGGTAGTCCCAAATAAGTACCATGGCCATCTACCACATTCACACCCAACATTCCAGCAATAGCTAACTTCCTGTCTTCCGAAACATTAGGGCTAAACACAATGGAGGACTTGTCATAATTTATCTTTTGACCTGAGGCCATCTCATATAAATAGAAAATATTTCTGATTATATTCGCCTCCTCCACCGAAGCCTTAAAGAAAAATAGGCTATCGTCTGCAAAAAACAAATTAGAAACAACCGGTGCCGACGGTGTTATCTTACACCCATGCAGCTGTTTCTAGCAATCCTATCCTGAATCAAAATCGACAAACCTTCAGCACACACGATAAAGAGGTAAGGTGATAGAGGATCTCCTTGCCTAAGACCACGCTGTGGAATAATAGGGTAAAAATTTCCATCTCTGTTCTTAATATTATAAACAACTGTGGTCAGAGACAACATGATAATGTCAACTAAATAAACTGGAAAACCCAATTTTAGAAGCATAGCTTGAATAAACCTCCATTCTACTCTATCATAGGCTTTAGACATATCGACTTTAAGCGAAGACGTACCGGAAATCCCCAACCTTTTCCTATTGATGTAATGGCCTACTTCAAAACCAATCAAGATATTATCTGTAATTTTTGTTTGTTATCTTTTAATTTATAAGCAGTTTGAAATTCATTACTATATAAAAGCATTTTTCAAAGCTTTTTATAAATAAATGATAGTATTTAGTAAAATGATAATTAATTTATACATAATTGACTTGAGTGAACATGGCTGTACGCTTAGAAACTATATAAGCACAAACACTGACTTACAAAAAAAAACAATAATTAGCACGAACACTGTATGGGTCTCCGATGTATTGAAACTATTCGCTGTACAAATCCCTTCTTCTTTCTGTAGATCTCCCACAAACCAACACCTCTACTTTTTAAATTTTTCGTTTTACAACTCCCAATTTCTTTCTGCAATTCAATTCTAACCCTAGATTTTATCTTTTTCACTCTCTACTGCCGCCCGCTACTCAAAATCTGTCACTTTTTTCTCCACTGATAATTTGCTACAATTTTAATTATTCCTTTTATTGGGTTTGACCAGCTATGAAAGGAGGCAAATCGATTAAGTTGAGTAATCATCTCCTACACCAACATCAAAACGGCCACTTGTCTCCTTTCAAATTCGCTAAATTGTTCGATCCAGAGGCTTCTTGGGATAAGGTATCTTCCTTTCTATTTCGATTTTTCTTTTAATTTACTTTCTTTACAAGCATTCATTTGGAATAACGAGGGGATTTATGTATCTGTAGTTAGTATGATTGGAGGTTGCTGCAAGTGTTATTGCTGATCGACCGTTATTTGTAATTTGTTTATAACAATAGGGCTGATGGTTTATAGAATTGCAACATTGAATTAAGAGTTTTTTATGAGCTAAGTTTGGTTTGGGTTTTCTTGGCTCAGGATCAATTGGGTGATGTGTTGCATTGGATCAGGCAAGTAGTGGCCCTTATTTGTGGATTGCTTTGGGGTGCAATACCTTTGGTGGGGGGCATATGGATTGGCGTGTAAGTTTTAGACTCTAAATTCACATACTTTTTCTTTCAGAATACTTTTTGCAAATTGTTTTCGTTCAAATTTCTTTTCGTATTTTGGATTTCATGCATATAAAAGTTATTTGATGAGTCATGAGTGAACTTCAACTTTTATTATTTTAGATCGCCTCTGGACCACGCTAAATAAATCTCTTCAGAAATGGAGCAATAGATCTTTATTGAGATATTATAAGGTTCTTGCACAAGTTGCACTTATGTTTAGAGATCACTAAGTTGAAACTTGAAAGTAAATATTTTCAAGCAATAGGGTTCTTTTACTGATATTTTCAGAGTTGTGCTGCAAAATTTAACTTGTTGTATGCTTACTGTTTATGATCTTTTTCTCTATGAAAATTGAAAGGAAATACTCTGACATGATCTAAAGGTGTTGGGCTTGCATGAACAAAACAATTTTCTTCTATCTCAGGAGCAGGGTTGCTTATATATAACCCTCTCTATGGCATGCTCTTTTTTGGCAGAACATTAGTTCCGAGGGATTTGTAATGATGTTGCACAGATACAAATTTGTGCTACGTAAGTTTAACTTTTGTATCTGAAACTTGCGTTCTAATTTTCATGGATTGATCTCCAGAGGTTTATCTTTAGAATCTTGTGGCTTGATTAGAATAAGGGTGGAGAAAGAAGTACTTAGGTCAGCTGATAAGTTGAGATATTTAAAGAGTAGTTAACCTTTTACATTGATAGTGAACCCTCATGCCTGGTGATATGATGCAAATGTTAAGTTTATTCTGGTCTAGCAATATGTTTTTTCGAAATTAAAAAATGTGAGGGTCTCTTTACATTCGTGGGCATGCCTTTGGGAGGTATTTTCAAATGGCATGTTTAATTTTATAGCCGCCACTTAATGGTATCTATAATCCATGGGCCCCTTACTGTTTTTGGAAAAATTTCCTTCTGTACTTGGAATAAGATTGTTGCAAGATGTTCGATTGGCAGTGTTGTAGTTGAGATGTGTGATGTTTTAAGTATCTACGAAGTTGCAGTAGATTGCTTCTACTGGAAAGGCAATTGATATGTATCTTCTTATTTAGCGTATAGAACCTCAGCCTCCAGAATAGAAAGAAATGAACACAATACTTTCTTCTGGGAGCATGAGCTCTTCCCAAAGTCGGATCATGATCATATTGTTGCAAGTTTCAATAATTGGTTTGATGCTTATAGTGTGTTTGGAAACATGATTTTTAAAGGAATTCAATTCAACTTATTTTGTATAGAAAATTAGTATGTTTTCTAAACAAAATGAAATTATTTGAATTGAATTCCTTCAAAATTTTGGTTTCTAAACACCCTAAAGGAAAAGAATAGAGGGAGCTATTTTGATTAAAGCACTTAATCTTTTGCATTTACTATTGTATTAAGAGTACATAACTTGTGGGTCTTTGCTGAACTCAATCTCAGAAGTTAAAAGGATTTGGATTTTTTTCCATGTATGATTAAGTACTCCCTCCGCTCCAAAAGTAACGACCCTTCAAGATATTTCATGAAAAACAGTTATTCTTATTATTGACACTTTTGAGCTTGAATACGCTAGCTGCCGATCTAGCATCAAAGAATGTTATATATGAGGGGTTGCATCCATACCCTTGTGTATATTATATGCTAATTCTTCTGGTGTTTTGGATTTGGCAGTTTTCTGTTGATATCCTCAGGAATAATATATTATTATTATTCCATAATATTAAAAGTAGATGAGGAAGAATTTGGTGGGCATGGAGCTCTCCTCCAAGAGGGGTTATTTGCTTCCGTTACACTCTTTCTGGTATATTGGTTTCGTTTTGCACCTTTTTTTAACAGTTTTATAAGTGATAATAGTTTGTATACAAGTAATAAATGGTGGCTTGTGTTTTACTTTGGTCAGCTGTCATGGATTCTGGTATACAGCTTGGTGCATTTCTGATGGAATTCGGCAAACCATATCTGTATCTGAAAGCGTTAACGACCAGGCACTGAGATAGTTATTTTTTTCGCTCGACTATGCTTGACTGAGCAACGAGTTATTTTCGCAGAGCATGAGAATCCAAATTTAATCTGATCAATATTTGATTTAGCAAGATGTGGCGATTGGTGGGTTTGACAGCTTATGTTAATTAATGTGATTTCTTTGGTTCAAACATCATTGCCTGTTCCACAAGGGAAAAAATTAGTTTGCGGATCAGGATTCTTTCTGACCCTTGGATGATTAAGCTGCTGCTTGTAAACAATATCAATAATCCATGGAATGTTATAATTTATTATCTAGTAAGCTTTCCATGCTTGTTCGTTGGCATTGCTATAAGATTAGTGATCTGTACATAATTTTATTCTAAAATTGAAATAATGTTGGATGGGAAAGTGAAAAAACGATTAGAAATTGTTAAATTCTTACTCTCCAGTCTCCAAAATTCAGCCAGGAGACAAGATTAGATTCCATTCCTTCCTATAAGAATATTCATTCAGTTTCCCTTTCTTCTCTATTCTATAAGGTGGATTTTGTTACTTGCCATAAAAACAATTTTAAACAATGTCAACCATGCCTTTCATGTCAAGCAATGAGGCAAAGCAGATCTAATATCAAACAAATGAGACATTTCCAATCAAATGAACTGTTAAACGCTCCATTTAGAAATGTTCAATTTACAAACAATCACATGCTTTACCAGAGATGATTACAAATTCTCCAAATGCAACTTTTTTACACTTAAGAGAAATAGAGGAAGCAATCATAGTTTAGTGTTCTGTCGCCAAAACAACCTTTCAGAAGACTTTTGAGCTCTTTCGATCACCAGGAAATTTGGAATTGGAATGCCACTGTAACTCTCCAGTATGCACATACAGTAAGTTTTATTTCCATCAAAACGATTTAGGCTCCTTGTTTGGAATCGCTTCCATATTTCCCTCATAAAGAATTAGAGGTCTTCGACGAATCACATACTGTACCCAGCTTTTTTTAAACCTTGTTCTGTCTCTGACGTCTTCTTGAAAGCAGGTATATCCGGCCATATACCCACTGTCTGCCCAGTCTGGAATCATTTTCCTACAAAATTTTGTCAAAGGACATCCAAAACTCAATACCAATAAAATTTTTGCCCATTACTTTACCTTTTAATTGGGTTCTTATGGAACATATGAAAAAAGTACGTATAGCTTAGAAAATGCAACAACATTAGCTGGTTCATATACCTATGTAACAACAAACAGACATGAGACAACTTTTTGATGGAACCGTAATTAACACTTCTAGTTCGATCACATGTGATAATCACTTGCAATTACATTGAAGGAAAAGATGAAGCAGCATTGCTTCCAGATTCCTTTTTTATATCGATTTTTCAAAATGAAGCCATGTTCTAGTTTTTTCAGCCTCAGCACTTCTATTTCGCATGTTCAGCTAGTGAGATTTTTAATTCTAAATAGGCTAAGCAAGACATGTTACCTCAACCTTTGTGCGGAATTCTAATAAGCTTTCACATACATGACAGTCTGCTCTGTGTGGTGAGTTATTAGGCCCATCTGATTTCACAAAGGCGAACACCTATGTAGAGGATATATGAAAAATTCATTATTAGAACAGGACGAAGACATGCTATAGGCTACTTTAACAGCTAATAAAAACAGAATAGAAGCTTTCATTTTTTCCTGACAGGTTCTCAAAGCAAAATAATTGAATACAGACAGTAGATACTACTACTAACCTCTTCTCCACAATTTGGGCATGCCCCCTTGAGTCCCACCAAGTTATTTGTCCATAGACCCTCGAGTACCTTAACTGAGGCAATAGATGAGTAAGCAAATTTACTCAAGATTTCTAATAAGTTCCAGCAGTTTGGACCAAACCTAAACATATATGCTTTCATGTTGCTTGGCTTCTCCTTGCTTTACCATAATATGTTGGTTTGGCATATTGTATTTTTGCAGTAATAGGAAAACAGATCACAAAATTAAAAGTTACAGATATTCAAAAGCTATGCTTTTATATTTACAGTTTATGCCATTATATTTAGATTTCATTTAGCAACATATTGACGTCCTTCATCTGGAGGGAAGAAAGGGAGAAGAATTTCGTGAGAAATGACAGTCATGTACACAGTACAACTATATATCACTTTATTTTAAAATATATTAAATAAATCTGTGCAATTTATTTTTTAAAAGCACAGCGCTTTAGTGCTTAGTGCACTCCTGCGCTTTGCTACCACGTGAAGCGCTAACACTGCGCTTTAGCGACCGAAGCGCGCTCTCTTGACTGCTATGTTTGTAGAAAGTTCAAGCAACATAACCACATAAATCGATGAATGTAGGAGATATGCAGTTAATCAAGACTTTTGTGTAGCAAACATCGCTTATCAAATGAACTATACAAAAATGTTTAAGGAAAATTGTAATTTCATGATCTCTGAAAAGCAAGAACATAAAAAATCCAGTAAAAAATGATTACCAGAAGCTGATGCAATTGGATAGCCGATTAAAGATCCCACTGCCATGAAGAGGACAGCATTAGCTGTAGCAAAGAACCGTATCATAGAACCCTGACTTTCATGGGCGATTCCCGATCCAAATGCATCTTGATATGCTAGAATAACTGTGTAGATAATAGGTCCAACAAATACTGAACTGCCAAATGCAAGAAAGACTATCCATATGCTTGCTAGTGCAAATACCTGTGACAAATCTACCTGCCCTACAGCTATGTCAATCAATATTCAAGTGGAAGATATCACAATACAATTTTTTATTGGCAACTAAATGACTTATTAACTATCTAAATAAGAGAAAGAAAGAGAACGTTCTTGAACATGAAAAAAAATCAGAAATAGAGCCTTCCATTTTACAGGAAATCCATCGAAGGTTTTATAGGCTGCACGCTTCACGTCAAGCGATAAGCAATTGACAGAATATTAATCCAATAATAATAAGTCCAACGAGAATCACCTCGGCATCTGAATATGTGGATTGTCTCCTAATACTGCAACGCGGATACTTCACTACAGATTTTGATCCATACCACCGAAGTTTTAACTGCTTCAACAAAATTAGCAAGAATTAATAAATTGTAAACCTAAATTCGAAATTCAATCAACAAATCAGCTGATGAAGTTACCTCTACCCTATCAAACATGTCATCCACTATCAAAGGTTCACCGCTGTAATACGCATCCCGCGCCTTGAACGAAATACAAAATCAACACGTAAAAGTCACTTTCTGATTATCAGCAATCAACTTTTCAGTAAGTCTTGCGATGAAAATAATGGACCTAGAGTTCACGCAAACTTTTGTGATTATCCTAATCCAGAATTTGAGCAAGAAAATCGCTAAAATTCGAATATGCTTTTATTAGCATTTCTGATGATATTCACACGGACAAATACTATGCCATATTTCGGAAGAAAAAATCATGGGAAAAGAAATGGAAGAAGCAATGCAAATTACGAGAAAATTGATTAAAATGCAAAAGGCTGAGGAATCTAACTTGACGATAGAGAGCTTCAAGGGTTTCTTTACTAGCAGTCTCAATCGGTCCAACGTATATGCAAGACGGACCTTCAGCTGCCACTTCAGCGAGCTGACGGTCGCCAAATGCGGCGGAGGCCCCTAAGCTCTTAGCGGAGATCCTGGAGAAAAAGGAAGGTCCTCCACGGGAGGCGCTTCTGGCTATTTCGATGATGGAGGATCCGATTACGTGGCGCGTGAAGGAGGAGCACGTGCCAGCCATGAGAAGGGGAGAGGGAGTGTTTTTGGCTGGTGAGGATGATGATGAAATGTTACAGTTCGATGGCAGCCACGGAACAAAACTTGTTTTTGTTAGTATAATGACAAAAATGCCCTTGTAAGGTTGTGGTCGGTTCTGGCGTGTAAATATCTGGTTAAAAGCCTAACCGCCTAAGGTTATATTTGTCCTTATGTTTTGAGAACGATTGGCTTAATATTTCTTGCTTTGAAGAATTTTTAATAGTTTATTTAATCCGCAAAATGTATTGGTAAATAGTAAAGAATAAATAATTAATTTGAAAATGTATTTTAGTAGTTTATCTAGTTTATTTTTTCTGTATGATGTGATATAAATTATAAATAATGGATAATTAAATAGGTATTGTTTATAGTAAAAAATTTAAAATGAAATAGATAATCTAATATGCTCATATTATAAATGGACATTACTTGCAAATTTAAAATTAAATAAATAATTTATTATTCTTATCTTATAAATAGACATTATCTATCTTTAAAACCATTATTATATCATCAGAAGTAACTTATCCAAGTGTCACATAGATTTGAAATCCAAAAGTTAAAAAGTTAAAAATTTAACCAATATCCCAAATTTTTAAAAGTCAATTTACTCAACATCTTTTTAATTTTTTGGCTTATAACATGGAAAAAAATCATCTATCCCCAACTATGTCCCCAACCCTATCCTCTTCAATCAGATAATGCCACGTGTCAATTTTTATTATATTTTAATTAAAAATGTAGAAGAGAGAAATTGATAATTATTAAAATATAATAAAAGTTGACACATGACATTATCTGATTGGAGAGATAGAGGTGGGGACAGAATTTGAGGACGGAGGATCGATGTCTGTCATGATTAATGAATATATGTATCTCTAATTTACTTCAATAACCTTTTTTGTCGTTTTTTTTTCTTATCTTCCATTAATATCTCAAACAGTAACCTTTTCAATATGTTTTTTTTTTCTATTTTTTATTCGTCTCATTTTTATATTCAAAACATAATCAATTATGATATTTCGTTTTAACAAATAAAATATATATTGTTATTAGTCACCGTATATATTTAACATTTGATAAATTCCTCTTAAATATATATTGCATAAGTTTCAACCATCAAACATATATGTGTTTCGTTAGAATAAATTACTTCTTGCAGACATCTAAAATGTATTTAATAAAGATTTAACAAATTTACAGCTAACTTCTAGCATATGTTTATTAGATTTTGAACATTACTCTATTTAATAAATTACTCACTATTCAAATCTGACACATTGATAGAAATTTATTAGAAAAAATTCAACCATTAAATATACATATTGTCAAATTTTATGATTTTTAATGCGCATCCAGCAGACTTTCAATAGATATTTAATAGTTCGAAATATTACAATAGACAACATTTTGATGATAAATTACAAACCAACAACAAACTCAAAAGTAGCATATTAAAAAAAGAACCAATTGAAAGATAAAAGAACAATAAGACAAAATATTAAGAAAATATGTTTGAGAAAAGTTTATAAATAGTGTATAAAATTGCTCCATTTATGTCAAACTAAGTTTGACAAATTTTGACATATGATTTACAATGTAAATATACACTGACGTGTGTGAGTAAGAAAATGGGAGGAAGAACAGACTGCATGGTTTGAATCTTAAATTCTGAATTTTCATTATCTTTTAATTTCCTTTTTTTGGTCTTGAGATTATGATCACTATGTTGCGTGGTTTCTTAAATCGACAAACAACGAACTCATGAATTAATTCAGGAAAACTATATGCGATCATAATTTAACCACTATTCTCTTGATTTTTATTTTTCTTTATAACTAAATTCTTTTTTAAAACCATCGGTTCTCACATTCAAACCCACCTCCATTGAAATTTTAACCCGACTTATTTCCCGTGTGAAGATCCGCCATTTTCTCCCACACATCTTTAGATAATCGATTTTGTTTTTTTGAATTTAATGAAAAACTAATATAGATCGTAGATTGGATTTGGGGTAATGTTGTAAAAAATCTGCAATTGACGTTGTTCAAAAAAGAATCGCAATGGGGAATAATGGAGGATTCAAAAGGGGAAAGAGAAGCATTCAATTTGATGTAAAGGAAATATGAAAGCAATTTTGTATAGGTGGGATAGAATCAGAAATTAGGAGAAACATTCAATTCAGCCGTCACTGTAAAGAATCCCAAAATCGAATGCGTAAAAAAATTAAAAGTCATAAAATTTGATAAATACATGGTTGAATTTTTTTTAATAGATTTCTATTAAGTGTGTCAAATATGAATGTTAAGTAATTAACATAACTAGAAGTTTCCTTAGAAATCTAATAAACATATCATAGAATTTAAAGTATATTCCATAAATTGTCTTGACACATAGAAAAAAAATAGATAATCAATTTGAAAATGCATCTTTAATAGCTTGTCTATTTTTAAGACTATTGTCACATCATCAAAAAGAACTTCTATTCCACATATAACCTAAATTTGGAATCCACAAACTACTAAAGATGCTCTTAGTTAGAAACATGTTAGAATTCATTAAATATTTATTTGAAGTCTGTTAAAAACCATTTAATCTAACGAAAAACATGTATATTTAGTGGTTGAAACTTATGTAATAGACATCTAAGAGGAATTTATCAAGTGATTAATAAAAATTTAATACAAGTCTGTTAGAATATTGTTAGTTGTCTATATTAGATGATAGATATATAGTTGTACTCATTTTATTACTTTATCAAATGAATCTTTTATAGCTTCTAATAAACATCTAAATTATATCTAACTGAACTGTATAGTCATAATGGATGATTTTTCAAATATAAAATAAGACGAACAAAATACTTATAAGAAAGTAAGGTAGTTATACATCTTTCGGTTGTTCTGGTTTTGAATTGAAATTTAAATTAGAAATAAGTTTACGATGGAAGACATTAATGTAAACATGAAACTCAAAAATAGTATTTATTATTTATGTTATGAGGTTAAAATTTGAAACATATCTATGTTAAGTAAGAACATTTTTGTAAAATGCCCCAAGTGATTAGTAATATAAATCTGTTATAATTTTGTTAGTTGTCTGAATTAGATTGGACTCATTTTAATACTATATCAAAACAACATTTCATGACTTCCAATAGACATCTAAATTATATCTAACTTTTAGTTCTAGTGTTATAATGGATGATATTTCAAATATAAAATAAGGCAAACAAAATATTTTAAACATCATGTCAAATAAATTAACATAAATGAAAAATAACTTATAAAGGGTTATACATCTTAAATGTGGTGGTTTTGAATTGAAATTTAAATTAGGGATAAGTTTATGATGAAAGACATGTAAATATGAAACTGAAAAATAGTATTTATTATTCACGTTATAATGTAAAAAATTTGAAACATAATACCCTAAAAATTCAAGGATGCGTTTGCCGGGAGTCGAACCCGGGTCTATTGCTTGGAAGGCAATTATCCTAACCGTTGGACTACAAACGCTTGTTGCTAGACATTCGAAATAAATTAATATATAAAGGAATTAATAATAACATTATATCTACTGATTAAAGCTTCTTCATTAGTAAGTTAAGGAATGGACATCGTGTTTCATTCAAAACATGGTCCTTGTATATTGGAAGAGCTGGACACATAGCTGTAGGAAAGTCATAGGGCACTCTATATGAAAACATATAGTCATGGATAATCTTCTGTTTGTCTTTTTCAAAAAATTCAACACATCTATTTCTATAATGTTGTTTTTCTTGAATATAAATGTTTGAGTTTGAGTTTTATCTAGTCTTGGTGTTATACAAAATTTATTTATAAAGTCTAGTTATGTGTTGTTTTTTTATATCTTTGAGCGCTTTTATAGTCTTTTCAAATGGCAAAAGTATAATTAGTGTACATCTATTTTTTTTCCAGATAACCCATTAATCTTGTAAATTTTCCATCCCTTTATACCACCTAGTTGGCTGCATCCCAGTAGTAATGATGTCCAAGCTTTATCGATTGAATATCCGTGAGAATGGATAACATGTTTGCAAACTAATCTAATTCTAACAATAAAAGTAGAGATAATGTGTCTTTACTTCATAGTTTGTAATGAATACCTATCCTGCTTCAACAAAATATAACAAAAAAAGAAATACTGATTCTACCACTGAAGAGAAACAAAATTTAATGGGATAAATTTAAAAGGCCGAATTTTGAGTGTATTGTACAAATAAATAACCATTGATTTGTTGCTACTGTACTTTAAAAAAATGATCCCATTGATGTTCCTCACTAGTCCCAAACAAGTTTTTCTTCCAACTAACTACTTCTTTTTCACCATTGACATTTTTTCCCTCTCTAATTTCCTTTCTAATCTTGCCAATCCTTTCAATAACTCCATTAACAGTAATATCAAATGCATCTTTAAGTACATTCATGCTAGAATTTGGATACGCATAAACTATTCCAGGAATCAGCTTTATCACTTGCTCTCTCATGGCTATTCTTTTCGCTTTTGGTATCCCATTTAGCACTCTCACAATGCTAGTGTTTCCATTCTTTATCTCCTCCTCTGGTATGAACACCGAATACTTTGTATACTCCTTAGGCAAATGCCACAAATACTGAACATAAGCCGAGCCAGGATGGAAAAATACAGGAATGCAGCCTGCTAAGATGGAGTCGAAGGTTGACCGCCTTGTGTATGAATCTCCTTGAGGCTGTAAACAAAATGAAGAAGTCTGAAAAAATTTCATAACATTTCCTGGTTTGTAACATTTATTCGGTTTATTTTCGCATTCAAGGAACTTGCACCGTCTACTTCTTTGACATTGCTGAATGATCTTAGCTCGAATCGTGTCCTTGTTAGGCCTAGGACCGCCTACAAATGAAAACAAGAACCTCCTTCTTATTTTCCTTGTTCTGTTCTGCCAACTGTACGCTTCGTCATCGGTCAAAGGATGGAAATAAGACGGATAAGGGATGGCAAAGTCATTTGTATGCCAAGGACTAGACTCAATAGTCAAAATGGTCATGTTTTTCGACTCGGGCATAACCATAAGCTTGTTTCCCCAGCCTGAAGGATCGTCAATTAGTCTCCTGAAATCCCAAGTTATTCGTCCTGCTACCATAAAATGATCTCTACCCCATAGCTTTTTCCATTCGCGTTTTTCGGTTAACCACTTCATGAGATTGTTAGGATTATAGTCTTTCATTTGTGGACTTGAATCCCATAGATATTTTCCCACGTCTAGTCCAGCATAGTACGGGACAAATATTGCTGATGCTAAGGATGAATCATTTGTCAAACACTTGTATGTTTTCATCCTGTTGTGGAAAATGACTTCCAACATGAACTGATTTGTGTGAAACCATCCTAAACTTGAAAGGAAAATAGAGTCCCTAAGCCGTGGACCAAACCCGAAATTGGCTAAGAAAATGCACATATTAGTCCATTCACTAAGCAACTCACAATGCTGAATCAAATCCTCATTGAATTGGGAGGGAAGATTGTGCATATAAATGTACAGGCCCGAACAAGAATCGGAATCTGATACAACACCACCAGTGCTAGATTGTTGTACATTTTCAGGAGCAAAAACATTGGTATTGTTATCTAAATTAAAATCACCAGGGATTGGTGCTACATTGGAAGTGAGATCCTGATGAGTTTGTTTGGTTTCATTATTTGGATTGGAATAAACAGAATAAGATTCGTAAGTATCAAGAAAATGGATTCTTGATAAGGAAACTTGGGAATTGAAATTGGTTAAATCATAGTTGTGGAAGAAAAGCAATAAAAACCATAAAAGAAAAGAGGCCAGAATGATGTACCCGACTATTATGTTGGAGCCCTTTCCAATCATAGGCTGAATTTTCACCGATCAACCAAAGATAGTTTCAAATTTGAGGTTAAGGGAAAGAAATGAAAAGAGAAGGTGAAATGAAAATGGGGGCGTTGAAGAATTCGAGATTTATGATCATATATTCATTCATATTCACCGTTCTGTGCTGTATTCAGCATGCTTTGTTTGGTCTTACCAAAACAGGTACTAATAATTAATTCAGAAATAAGAAATAAATCTTTAATTTAGGAAATTTGTTTGGCCTTACCGAAACAGATTTGTTTTCTTCAAATTTGTTAGGTGATAAAGGTAATAAATTTCAGTTACTCTCGGCCATTTATCAATTTTTAATGGTTGATATTGAATTTATTTATTTGTGAGATTCACAGTAAAATTGAATCTCTATCGTTAAAATTAGATGAACGACGAAGATTAATTAAAATTTGTAACTTTACAAACTTCAAACACTGGTAATTAAAGGACAGAAATAGTAATTGTGTCCATTCCTGAAACAGTACATTTAAGTAATTAAGCAATAGCAACATATTCTCTACATTAACGGAAAAATCTCTCCATTTAATTCAGCAAAACGTGTTAAAGTAATAAATGGCGAAAAACAAGCATAAGTTGCAAGAACGTTAAAGTGAATAATGTAACCTAAAACAAAGGTATTCCCAACAATTGTCCTACTTGTATTCCTTAATTCTTTCCTAAAACAATAGTTTGTCTGTATGTCTGTAAATATTGCATACATAAATGTTTTTCAAATTTTTCAATATTGTTTAACTTTAAAAAAAATGAGCAAATTAAAATGAATTGTTAATCAACACAAAATTTATAAAAAAAAAGTTAAAATTTTTCTTATATAAAACTTGAAAAATATTGTGCAATTACCATATCCATAGGCACCACCACCAATCCACCCTTTCCCCCACCGTCACCACCTTGCTACCACCATCTCCTCCACTTCATGTAGCACCATCACCACTTATCTTTTTACCTTCACCAAGGGGACAATAATTCGTCACCTCCACATTCTCCTTTTTGTCTTCCAAGGGATCAGAACCACAGCTTATGTTGTTGAATAGTCGTCGTCGTCATCGGCAGCAGCACTGACGTCAACCGGATCATTTTAAGCCTTTTTGACGGTGGTTTCCATGGCTGGTGCCGTTATGTTTTTGTTTTTCTATGTATGTCGATAATTGTCCCAAGAACTCAAACTCTTGCGTCGCCAAGCATCTTGGGAGATTCTCATTTGAATCCATGAAGACAAATCCCCTTCTCGGCCCTTCTTCTTCCCCGTGAGAGTGCTTTTCTCTCAATCTCCATGTATTTCAGTCGAATTTTAGAGGTTTTTGTCAATTCATTTGGTTTAATCGTCGCTAATTGTTTGGATTTCATTCCGCGTTGCTATTGCATTTAGGGTAAAAACTTTTTAACTGTATTGTTTGGTAAGCCTTGATGTTACTATAATTCTTAATCAATTCTTTCGAGTTCTTGTTGAAATCTACACATTATTATCGCACCATAAGTTCTGCAAGTATATAAGATGTTGAGGTGGTTTATCATTGGCTAGTGCTTAAATTTCTGGCCAAATACACACCCTAACTTGGCATTTAAAAATCCTTACCAACTCCCTATTCATGGTAAAAGTGCACTTGTCAACCTCCTCAATGTCGCGTGTCACATTTAGATTATAGAGATCTATAAAAATTTGACATATTTGAAAAGTCAAATGAATCACAAAATGACATGTAGCACTGAAGCTCACGAGTGCACTTTGCGAAGTTTGAGGATCAATTGATCAAAAGTATAGTTGAGGCCCGCAAAATGTAAAATTTGACAGTTGAGGTTTATGAAACTAATAACAATAATCATCTATTAATTGTTTTTTATTTATATTAGAGAAGATGGGAGCTCTAAATGTGGATAAAGTGGTACATAAACACTAGCGTTGGGCGCCTCATTGAGTATTTTCAATGTTTCGATGCGTAGGTGGGGTTTCTGAAACACCGCCACGATTTTATATTAGGCAGTTCAAGACAGTCAAAGTGCAGAGTATCGCCAAAACCTAGAACAGTGTTGTCAAAGTTAAGTAAAGTGTTGGTTGTGTTGCTAAAGGATCAGAAAAAATGTTGTCAAAGCCAAAAAAATATATTTTTACATGAATTTTTAGTCTTATTATATAATAATTTATGTATTAATTAAATTTATTATTCTTATTCATTAATAAATATTAAAAATCAATAAATTTATATTCCGTCCAATACTCGCCTAGACCCCATTTAATCCTCATCTAGACCCCCAAAGATCCTAGCCGCCCGACTAGCGCCTAAAAACACCGGTTTTTCATATTCTTGCCAATATGGCGAATCTTGTATTTACCGGATTTCTTCTGGAGCAAGATTTTGGGTTCAATATGTACCTAGTTTTTCAGATTCACCTTTATTGTTTACATGATCATTTCGGTTTATATAAAATGAGCCTACATGTGTTAAGAACTTCTTGCCAATTACACTTTTATAATAACTGTATCTTCAAGGAGCACGTGTATTTATTGTGCTCAAATATTAAAATTATGGACTCGATTGAACGAAAATAATTATGATTTGCATTGAATAAATGCCAAAATATATGAGTTGCATTCCTCTGGTTTGAATTGGAATGTCAAGTGTTATTATAGTGGGACTGTGGTACATAAGTTCATCGATTAATCCAACCTTATTATGGAAATTAACTAATTAATGTGAAGCTTCTTCAATGGAACTACATTGATGAGAATTTATCAAAATTGAGAACGCGTAAAATGCGAAACTATAAGAAGATATGTTAAAATCTAAGAAAACAAACATATCAAATAGCTTTCCAACTGCAGTTATGTGCTAACATCCGACGCTTTAATCAAGCTCATTGATATGTTTGCTATGATGAATTCAAAGATAAGGATAGGAAATCAGCCTATGAGAGTGAGCCTCTTAACTATATGTATATTTGCTTATGTCTTCTCTTTCCATTTTTCCTGTTTCAGTTCCACTCTTCATGCTTCATGTAATAATATCTTACCTTTTATGTATATTCACAGTTCGAACTGGATTGGTTAATGTGACCCAAATATTGTATACTAAACAAATTTTTATGTACAGTTGGCAGCATTGTTGACACTCATTTTGATCATAGTAATAAATTTGGCAGCCGGCATTCTTCCACACGTGGACAATTTTGCCCATATTGGAGGAATTCTATCAGGATTTTTGTTGGACTTGTATTCTTAATTCGACCTCAATTTGGGTGGATTAACCATAAATTTTGTCCTTCAGTGTACATTGCACCCCCTGTCAAATCTAAGCACAAGACGTATCAGCATGTATTGTGGGTTCTTTCCTCGGGACGGGAATGTTGATTATGGGGTTATTTAATCCATGCACTTAGATTGTTCTTACTTGATGTTATTAAATTTTTATCCTGGGGTGCATTATTAAGGAGATATTTGTATTACAAAGAAAGTTTAATGAGTTATACATTCTGTAACATAAGTGGAATTTACTCCTGATGATTATTTAATAATTGATTATTTTCCAAGATAAAAATGTCAACATAAGGTGTTGGTTGTTATATGCTTTGTATAATGAGTTCAACTGAGAAATATAGATGTGTTTGGTGTCTGTCATCAATAAATCATTCGGAATTTTGATCATAATACATTCTGTAAATTTTCCGGGTCCACTGTTGGGTCGGTTACTCTACTTCGAGGAAAAATTTAAATGACCGTTGTTCTTGGTTTCACTTGTGTCCCTACCCCATTCTGGAGCTGCAAGTCTCAGAAAGTTTATTCTGAGGTAATTAATTCTTTACATGTTGATCTCATTTTCTACTTTTGCATGTCTTGCGTTAGTTTAGACAATTTACTTTCATCATTGTGTAATAAAATTTGAACAACTGAGATTTTGAAGGGAAAATCTATCCATGAAATTAAATGTAACCGAATCATTTAAAATGTCTACTTTATCTGTGAAATTAAATAAAACGCAACTGTACAGAAGCATTCAAGTCTGCAATTATTGATATAATAAGTACATCAGTTTGCATTTCTTTATGCGATATTCATGATTTGGGGCCTGGTTCTTCTACTGGTTTGTTGCAACGCTGGTTTACATTTCGTTTTTCCTCCACTTTCCAAGTTAGTAGTCAATAGTCACGGAGAAGAAATCATGGAATGTAAAATAGTGTTGTTACCCATCTTTCCTTTTATTGCTTTACACTCTTAATTTCGTTTCTGAATAATGGTTGGAGATCAATTCAACATGTCATGCTTGGCAAATGGAAAAAGGCGGGGGTTTATTTGTTGGATGATTCTTCTACGGTTGATTATTTATGTACTCAGCTATGTAGTTGATTTGTGTAAGCGTAAGAGGATATGTTTAACAGATTCATGTATATTTGTTCATCATACATGTATATGTAACGTAACAATGCAACATTCTTGTTTAGCTACAGAATTCTGATTCTATATATTACTGCTTTTTTCCTGTATTTTTATGTTAGGAGATTTCTATCACTGATTTCTCTGTATTTTTAAGTTAAGAGCTGTGGCATTAACAACGTAGTAGAAGAATTACTTTTGGTATTGTAGAAATGTAATCTTAACTAATGTTTTACTAGGATTGGAATTATGTATTACGGAAGTTAGCCTCCAAAAACATCATATGCACATTCACAATCTTAACAATTAATTAATGTCGTTGTACTTCTTGATTTTATATTAAAATGTAGGTGTTCCTTTATAGTTACTCTGTATACAGAGTAATTGTTTGTTCTTAATGATCATTAGATTTAACTTCATAATGGTTATTTAAAAGACAGTGTTGAAATTTGAATAAGAGATAAATAAGTTTCTTTTTTTAGGAAAAGTGATTATTTACTTCTACATCGAATTATGTTAAGATTTTGGTGAGGGGTCACTTAAAATAGTACAAGCATTTAAATAAAAATAAAAATTGTCTTTTTTTTTTAATATAGTCGTTAATCAAATCAAACACAATTACATTTTTAATCAAATGTGGATGAACATAAAGTGAAATCCCTTGCATGTTAATAGTTGTGCAACGTGATTCGCATATCAAGATTCATAGACTAGACTAACAATGCTAAAATTAATTTACCAGAGATAAAATACCGTACAAAATATATGATACATCACATAACTCAACAAACAAAATTTGATTTTCGTAAGACAACCATGCCATTGAGCAAGATTTGTTCAAAAAAACAAAAAATAAACGATGCAAACTATATTTTCTTCACCTTGCAGGTAATTGTGTCGCAAATCCACAACCATGAGAAATCATGTTGATGTGTGGAAACCGCCGATGATTGGAAAAGTGATCGGAAGCTACAGATAGAATGGAAACAAGGAATTAGGAGGTGAGAATGTCAGCCATACATTCTATAGAGGGAAGAGAGAAACAAAAAATAGAGGGAGGTGTCGAAACTTTTACATATTCAATTGCATAAAATGGAAAGATATTGAGTTTTGGCTTATACATGATGCGAATTACAAAAGAGTAATTAAAACCACAAAGAAATTAATAACACGGTAAGAGACTAGACCACTAATTAAAGGCTGTAGAACTCAAAGGACAAAGAATGAAACGCAACACACTTTGCTCTCTATTCTTTTCACGTATCATCTTCTTGCAGAGTTGCACTGGCAACTTCGGGGAAAACAATTTCAAGATGAAAATAAGTACACCGTGGAACGATAATGATTAAGATAGTGAATTTTCGGTTGAAAGAAAAAAATAATTATCATATTTATGTTATTACTCCCTCTATAATCACTAGTGGAGAAAGGTCTTATAACCTCGCCAATATACACTCGGTTATTTGAATAACCGAGGTAAGTTGGGCTTCATGGTCTTGGTTATATTAGTAACCGAGGCCTAGTGGGCTAAATCCCATTTAAACGAAAGACAATTTTCCTCGGTTGTTCATAAAACCGAGAAAAGTAGTCAAATTTATCAAAATTATCTCGGTTACTAGTATAACCGAGGAAATCGATGTTTAAATTAAAAATGGATCGAGCCCGGTTCAAAAGAAAATATCTCGGTTATATAAATAACCGATGGAATTTTCCTAATTAATTCTATTTTCCAATCGCAATGTTTTATATTTGGTAATGTCCAATATATGGCAATCTGCTTCAAGGAAATTGGAGAAGCCTATATCTTGTTCATACAATCGCGCTCTGCTGATCAATTTCTTCCTTTAATTTGCTTCAATTTGCTTCTCCAATTTCATCACCCTTCAACTTTTCTCAGTTTCAATTTGCTTCTCTTTAATCCGATATCAACTTGGCTGCTCCACCTTTGCCGTAGCTTCACCGATGTTTTTATTTAGGTTAGAAACTCTGATTGACTGTCGCCTATTAAGGATTATCAGGTT
>CATIWQ010108947.1:0-13405 GCA_949673415.1 Euphorbia schlechtendalii
TATTTTCGAGTTATATTCAGCATGCATATGGAAAGTAAACACGTAGGAAAGTAAATGTGCCTAGTGTAGGGGGGATTATTTAAATATTTTGGGGATGGGGAATACAAAATTGCCTAAATACAAGAGATCTAGGGGAATGAATACATCAATATCCTATTATACAACCGATCTAACAAATACATAATTTTTATTAAAAAAATGCGATACCCGAAGGAAAATAAAATTCTAGGCATACATCTAACCTATTCTACCTGCATGCACAAAGGTTAGTACAAAATATTTTCACAACATAAATACGTGCTAGTGCACCAAATATGTTTGATTTTAATTATTGGAAGACCCGTGTGGCCTAGTTAAATAAAAAGTGCCAACAAAGGCTCGTGGTTTTCATTATAAAAATGATTCATTTTTATACAAGTATGTTACTCATTTTATTAATTAAAATGCCGCATGTGAATTTTGTTGGGTCGGATATCAGAGAACGGGGTTCTCTTCATGGGGGTTTCCTAAAATAAACTTAATTATTTACAAATAAATGGAAGTAATAAATAATTCTAGGTCCATGAACATAATCATTATCTTTTGTATATGTTCCGAGAAAAGTCAAATACAGTAATAATTTTGACCTACGTTAAGCGAGAACTAGTATTTAAATTTTCTCTTGGAATATATCAAAAAGATTAATATAAAATTATTATATTAATCTTGATATATTCATGTAAACAAATTATTTTTGTTAATTAACCCATAATTAATGCATAATATATAAACTTGTATTTTTTAGGAAAGAAGAGGTAATGCCGACAACAACGTTGCAACGTCGGTGTCAGCATTGCTAAAATATTTGTAATGTCGGTATCGATGTTGGTAATGTCGGTACCAACATCGTAGGTCCAGACCTGCAGAAAACAAAAAAAATAGAAATAGTAAGACAGAAATCCGAAACTTTAAATGATCATAACTTTTGCTATTCTTAACCGATTTAGATGATCTTTATCATTCCGAAAAGCTGAAGATGTGTAGAATATGTTTATGTAAAGAAAATAAAATTTTAAAAAAAGCATTAAAATGTAAACACAAACTCTAGGAACTCAGAGGCTTACCCCATAGTTGAGAATCCACTTCTTCGAGATCCACAAAGTTCCTCCAGGAAACCCCCCTCGTTTCTTTGGTTGGTTGACAAGGTAGTTTGGCATGAGAAAACCAAGTAATGGGGCAAGTGTTGCTCGACAAACTTAAAATGAAATGATTTTCATGTAGTTAGGGATTATGTTAATGATTTCTTTATTAAATTTTATTGATTCAAGACTTAACAAATGTGATGGAAAGTAGCTTAGTCATTCATATGAACTAAGGACATGAAAATGCAAATTTCTCTTTGTTTTTGTGAAATGAACTTTCTTTTTTTCTGAAAATATACTGATATTCTCCCTTTTTTCTTTGTGTTCTTCCTCCTCTCCAAAATGAAGAATGTGAGCCTCCTTTTATAGTGAGCTCCCTTCAATCCAAGTTAAAAATCCTACACTTAGGCTTTTTAACATTTTCTCCCTTTTCTCTCCACTAATGTCACTTCTAACATTATAGAGTAACTTTTCCAGCCACCTTAATAGTGTGGAAAGTGACTGGTGTCAATTAGTGTGGTTATGCCAATAATTTTTAGAATTATGCAATTATTGTGCTGTTACTGTCATAGTGACATCGGTTCCGATGTCATTTTGTGATATCAATACCGATGTAACATCGATATCGATATCACAACATCAGTATCGATGTCACAACATCAGTATCGATGTTTGTGACATCGGTACTGATGTCTCATCAATATTGATATTAGAACATCCGTACCGATGTTAGTGACATTAGTACCAATGTTAGTAACATCGGTTTCAATGTTAGATTTTTGGTCTGACTTTGGTTCAAATTGGACTTGGTTACTAATGAGGTGGCCTGAAAAATATCTAAGGTTCGTAACAAACGAGAAATGTTTTTCCTGAGGACCTTCGAGACTCTTTCAAAGTGGAAGACTAGAAAAGGAAAATAAATTACAGCTTCATCATCGAACTCACGAATGAGGATTAAAATCCCGTGTTTACAACTGCAAAACCACTCCCGACACCTTACCTAAGACCTTTTACATCAAATCTTCACGTGGGTCTTGTAAAATGTTGAAAAGAAAAGGCTAAAAGCATGGCCTAAGGCTTAAAAGGAGTTGACTTTAGATTGAAGAGAGCTCGATAAAGAGAGAGCTGAAATTTTAGTAAGAGGGGGACTGAGTTTCAGTCAAAAAGGGTGGCAAGAAAGAGAGAAAAGATCAAGAGAGTAGTAGGGATCATTTCTTCTTATATTCTTGAGTGTTCTTGAGCTAAACACCAAGCCTGGATCACCAACACTTATAATTTTGTGTTAGTTAGTTTAAGTTCATAGAAAGGGCATGAACTTGGGCCACAAGGGTCCACTAGTTAATCTTTTAAGAAAATCTTAAGGTTTATAGGTCATCTAAGCAAACTTGAGGTTTAAAGATCACTTAGGAAATGCTTGAGGTTTAGACTTGAATGGAGAGTCTACAACATTTTTATCACTCACTTGAAGGTTACTACACCTTCTAAAACATCTACTTTGGCAAGGAATAAATCCCTTCCAAAGATTTTCGGTAAATCACTAACCAACAACTAAATCCAAACAAAAAGAAACAAGGAGAGCTTCCAAGAGGACTTCATAGACCTTAAAGAAATGGATTCATGGCTACGTGATAAGCCTTTGAGTTCTTAGAGTTTGTGCTTGCATTTATATACTTGGCTTTTTTAAGTTTCATTTTTTTGGTTATATCCATTTTCGCACACCCAATTATTTTACGGGAATTTCACTATGATTTCAAATCTTTTTTAGTATTTTTTTACATAAACATATTCTACACATGTTGAGCTTTTCTAAATGATAAAGATCATCTAAATAGGTTAAGTATAAAAACTTATGATCGTTCGAAGTTTCGGATTTTCATTTTGTTATTTCTGTTGTTTCTGTGTGTTTTTTGCAAGTCTAGAACTTCGATGTCGTTAACGACATCACTAATGTCGTTAACAACATCATGATATTCTTGTGATGTTGTTAATGATATTTCATTTGTAGAATCAAGTTTGGCTTCGTTTGACTCCGATTTGAATCATTTGGTCTTGGAATGACCCACTATATACCATAGGCTAGAGGTTCTGATCTCGAGTCTATTAAAATTGTTACACGAACAAGTTTATTTTCTTAAACTAAAAAGCACACTTTTTCCAATTAGGAAAACCCCCACGCCCCATTTCACAGGGCCAGCGCCTCGCTCTGACTATGCAAGTTGAACGTCATCATGCTCACGATAAGTTCGGGTTCCTAAGCAATAATTAGTTATTTTATAAGTTGGTTTAAGATGTGTGGAGGAGTCAACACTAGGGTATATGGACCTGTATAAGTTTGGTTCCTAAGCCTAACTACAATTTATTGAGTATTGTTCAACTATGAAATAAAGGTAGAAAAGTTATATTTGAGTCTTATGGATGCACTATTATTGATATTACTACTATTAATGTCATACTTTTTTCTTCAAATGTTGATAATGTATTTATGATTAATTTAAGTAAAAATTTATCTTATGAAATATGCCTAATATCTTAGGAAGATGAAACTAGGTTATGACATAGGAAACTTGGGCATGATTATATGAATTAAATATCTAAATTGGTTAGATATAGTCTTGTTGATGGGTTACCAAGCATTAGCTTTGATAAAGACCATTTGTGTGATGCATATCAATTAGGTAAATCCAAGAAGTTGTTTAAGAGTAAAAATGTTATATCAACCTTTAGGCTTCTTCAGTTATTGCATCTAGATTTTTTTGGTCTTGTTCCACCTATGAGTTTAGGTGTAAAGAAATATTCTTTACTTTTTGTGGATGATTACTCTCATTATACATGGGTATTGCTACTTCATAGTAAGGATGAAACATTTGATGTGTTTTCTAAGTTGTACAGGAAAATGTCTATTCAGAAAAATTCCAATATTGTTCCCATTATGAGTAATAATACTAGGGAATTAAATATTCAAATATTTGATTAATTTTGTGTAGCCCTTGGTATTGACCACAACTTCTCAACATCTCATAATCCTAAAAAAAATGTAGTTGAAAGAAAGAATCAAACTCTTGTTGAAATGGCTAGATTAGTGTTGAATGAGAATAACTTTCAAAAGTATTTATAGGTGGAGGCTATAAATACCATGTGCTATATTCTCAATAAGGTTTTAATTAAGCCTTTTTAAAGAAGACTCCCTATGAGCTTTGGAATGAAAGGAAACCAAAGATTGGGTACTATCATGCCTTTGGTTGTAAGTATTCTATTCTCAACACTAAAGATAGCCATGGTAAATTAGACTCTAAAGCTAATGAAGCTATATTTCTTGGTTACTCTACCAATACCAGAGCTTATCGTATCTTCAACTAGAGAACGTCTTGTGTTGAAGAATCTATACTTGTTGATTCTAATGAAACTAACATAAAGTGCAAAAAAAGTGTTGATAATGATGATGCTTTATTGATTGATAAAATCAACAACACTATTGAAATTAAATCAACTAACGTTATTGATGGATCAACAACTACTAACAAACTAACAATTATTGAGCATAATGCTATTGAAGCTATTGATAAACAACAAAATGGAATTGTTGAATCTTAGTATGACGATGTCCCTCAAGAATTCAAATATCACAAGAATCGTTCCCCAACAAATATCATTTATAGTGTTATGAATCAAATGATGACAAGAGCTCAACTTAAAAAATACTTTGGCAACATGGCTTTTGTTTCATTATTGGAACCAAAGTCATTTCCAAAAGTTGAAAATGATGAGTATTAGATTTCAACTAGCAAAAAGAGCTGGAACAATTTGAAAGGAACAAAGTTTGGACATAGGTACCCAAGCCTAGGAAAATAAATTATTGTTACTGAATAAACTTGATGAGAAAGTTAATATTGTAAGAAACACAGTGCATCTTGTTGCCCAATGATATAATTAACAAGGTTGTATACACTATGGAGAAACTTCTGCCCCAGTTGCTAGATTGGAAGCTATTCGCATATTATGCACATTTGCAAGATAAAAAGAGTTTAAACTTTATCAAATGGATATCAAGAGAGGATTCTTGAATGGATTAATTAAAGAGGAAGTATATGTCAAACAACCACCTGGTTTTGAAGATCTAAAACAGAAACATTGTCAAAGGCTCTTTACGACTTGAAACAATAACCTATTGTATGGTATAAATGCTTAACTTAATTTCTTTTATATGATGAATTTGCAAGAGGTAAAGTCGATACTACACTATTTATTAAATTCAAAGGAAAGCACATATTATTGGTTCAATATATGTTGATGATATTATATTTGGTGCTACTTATGAAAATTTGTGCAGGAAATTTAGTGATCAAATGATTAGTGAATTTGATATGTCTATGATGGGAAAACTAGTTTTCTTCCTTGGTTTGCAAATTAAGCAAGGTAGAAATTAAATCTTCATTTCTCAAACTACATATGCTAAGGAGATATTAAAGAAATTTGACATGATTAGATGCAAGTCAATAGAGACTCCAATGGGAACAAAACCAACATTGAATGATGATCAATTAGGAAAAGCTATTGACAAAAAGCTATATCGTGGTACTATTGAATCACTTTTATATCCAATAGGCTAGATATTCATTAGCCTATCTATTATTATACACATTATCAATCTAACCCTCAAGAGTCACATTATACTGTTGTTAAACGTATATTGCGATATTTGCATAGAACTGTTGATACAGGTATTTGGTAATAGAATAATAACATTTTCACACTATTATATATTTGATCTGATTATAGAGGAGATGGACTTGGATGAAAAATTACATATGATACTTGTCAATTTCTCGGAGATTTCTTAGTTTCATAGCATGGTAAGAAAAGACTTCAATAGCACTATCCATTGCTAAAGTAAAATATAATAATGTTAGAAGTTATGTTAGTTACTATGGATAAAGAAACAACTAGAGGATTTTAGAATCAATATTGGAACTATTGAAGTCAAATGTGATAATACAAGTTCTATTAATCTCACCAAATCCAAGTCAACATTGAAGAATGACATATGTCAATATCCGCCACCACTACATCAAAGATCAAATTAAAAAAGGTGACATTAAGCTCACTTATATTCCTACTGATAATCATCTAGTAGATACTGTCACAAAATCATTGCCAAATGATAATTTTTCAATATTTAGGGAAGCTATTGCAGTAACAAATCCAATGTGAGCAAGAAAACATTAAAAGGCAGTAATTTAATTTTTTAATAATTTTGTTACTTTTAATGCATGCATGTAATTTGATTTTTTACCTTTTATTGCTTGAAATTTAATTATCATATGTGGCATGTTAGACCTCTAAACTAGACTAGTTATTAGGACATGATTATTATACCTTAACTCTCACTTAAGCCACTCATACATGTTACCCACTAAGGCTATAAGCACCGTCACTCCAACTCCCTCAACTATCTTGTCAGGTCACCTCAACACCCACTCTTTCTCTTTCATCACATGACCTACTGACACTCCTACTTCCTTCGCACTTCTATATATAAAAGAATATTATTTCTCACCCTCTCCATCTGATCAAAACTTAACCTTCTAAAAAAAACCCTAACCTCTTTTTTCTTCTAAATAACCCTTTGACATAATTGCTCCAAACACCATGGCTAAGAGAATTCAGATCCTATTGATTCATGAAAACTTAAGCTCCCCTCTTCGAAGATCAAAACCTCCTTGGTTTTCCCTGAAGCAAGGAACATGATAGTTCATAAATCTTGGTATTTTGACCAGAATTTCATCAGCACCACCAAGCCATTTTTAGATTTGATTCAATGTCATTGCTGGGAAACCTTCTTCAAGATTCAAGATTACATGTATCCCTCATTATTTACTTAATTTTATGCTAATCTTAAGCTGGTTCAGAAAAAAACGTTGATGCTCTCAAAACCTCTCTATTTTAAGCATGGAAATAATTATTGATCATATTTTTCTTTTTAAACTTCTTGATTTTCAAGACAATAGAGTGTCTCTTAGGCAAGTTGATGCTGAGAACTCAATACCCTATTAACTTATTTTCTCAAACCAAAAGTTATTCAGGAGATGTATGTAACATTCTTAGAGGAAGAATAAATGTATTATCACTATATTTGGGCTAAGTATATTATGCCAAGGAAATTTTCTATTAGTTCTGTGACCAAGTATAATGTCTTCTTTTATGGCATATTTTCAAGAGTAAACCCATTAACCTTGTTGTCCATATTATCCATCACATGATGAAGAACACCCCTCAACTGATGTACGGTAACCTGAATACCCTCATAATTATAGAAAAGAATGTTAATCTCTTCATTTTCCTATTGATGAGGTTATCTTTTTTGCTCTCAAAAGAATTATACCTGAACCTCCTATTGATCAAACCCTTATTCTATAAAGTGAAGCAACTATCACTATAACCGCTGCTAAGATCCTTATCAATGAGCTTGAGTCAAACTCAAACCAAATCTCTTATAAAACTTGAGCCAAAAATTTTTTCCCTAAAAGAAACCCTATTTTAATCTAAACCCATGAAAAGAGTCCATCTCTTATTCTTAGTGATATTGAATGGAAAGTATGCTGAGGAAGAAGATAACGAACTCGCTACTACTGTAAAACTGAGCAAGATCCCACATATGGATGGTAAGAATGTGTTTGTTGGTTCTACTACTAGAATTAATGACCCACTTGAATTTGGTACCAATGGCCTTGTTGATTACCCAATCGATGATCCCTTTGAAGCCTTTAAAGTCTCACTAATATTAAATGAGCACCTTACTGAAGGTCATACTACTCCTCAACAAGACAGAGTCAATGTTGCAGCTAGTCTCGAAAAAGATTAGAGCTTGTATGAAGGACGCATAGAAGAAACTGAAACATGCTTCAATTATCAATATTGAGGAAAGCGATAACTTAACCAGGCTAATTCGTGAGATTGCTACTGACCCCTTCACCAAAATGAATGAAACTTTTGTATTACTATATGAAATGAGTGCAATCAAGGCAACTTCTCAACTTAATTGCTCATGTGATTTTGCTCACAGTGTTTATACCTTTATTGATCATGTTGCTGATGTTCAACTCAGTATTTAGACTCAACAAAATGAGTTAGAACATGAAATGAAGTTCATGCCATAAGGAAATGAGCTTGCCATGGCTTTCCACATAAAGCTGCTTGATGATTTGGCCCAAAATTTGATACACAATATGGAAGCTTGTGAAATAGTGTTTAATAAATCTAAGGTATTAGCAAGTGACAAAGCCGAACCCTAGCCGCCATGTCCCCCACCCTAATCTCCAAGCATCCCAGCTATTGGGATTTCTCTTCAGGTAACCGTGCCCCAACCCTAACTTCCCATCATAACCTTCCTCAACCTAATATGTCTGCCATAAGCCAAAACACACCCCCATCTCAGCCCACATCACCAAAATAGTCCTCATTGATCTGTAATACTATATACTTTGTAAACTTCCCCGCCTCCCACGATAAGAATACTATGCGTATTATTTTTCTCAAATTCAAGGTTATTAGAAGTGTCTTTGTTACTCATAAAAGGAACATGAGGAACCAGAGTTTTGGGTTTCTGTTATTGGAAGGCTCCATTCCCATGCACGAGGCTCTTTTTCATTTAAATGCAATCACAATCGTTTAGTTTAGGTTACGAGCTTTTAAATTGCTTTTTAAGAGGCGTGATCATCTTTCCCTGAAGAATGAATCATTCCCTCAACCTAGGGAGGCCTTGAAGTATCCTCCTAACATTTTTTTATTGATTCACCTAGAGATAATCGCTCTTATGCCGAGGTAGTTGCACCGAATCCAAAGCCGATTAACATTGATATCTCGTGGAATATTCAAATGGCTGAATGGACTAAGCTAGCTAGCTTTGCTACGGTAAGAAATTGCAACTTCATTCCCGACTTATATGGCATGATTAAAGGAAGGAACTATGCGGTGAATTTTGTTACACCGGTTAGTGGAAGTTGTGTGGTAATTGGTTTTTACTCTGAGGATGCATTAAACAGCTTTCTAGATGGAGATTGGCTCTCCCTACAAGACCTTTTTTCTGAAGTTTGACCATATTCATTGGAATTTATCCCAAAAAAACATCTTTGACATGTTGACTTTTTTGGATTGCCTCCCACCATCGTAATAGAGCTATTAATTCGTGACGTGGCTACTGTTTTGGGGGATGTTATATCGATCAATCACAATTTCTCTTGCCCGGATTGGTTGGATGTTATTTCTTGTATAATGAGTGTTCCTTTGCTAGAGAAAGATATTCAAATTATATTATCGTTGGACAAGGTGAGAATTAATATAACGACCAACAATAGACAATTGACCACGTGCAAGAATTGTTTGGATTATGATTCGAGATCGTCAACATCAATCTTAGTGCCAAAACTCAAGGAGAGATTAAATGGGGAGCTAGCGCGTGATTCCACTATAAACCTGATTGCTACCGAAACTACTTCTACTATTGGAACAGCTGCTGCGACTGCCCATTCTGCCAATTCAGCATCTGCTCTTTCTACCAAAGCTACCATTATAAGGCTAGTCTGCTTCCTCTCTTATCAGTCACCATAGAATGTATCCATCCAGGCCATGGTAGCTACTATCTCTGATGTTGGTCACGGCTTAGAGTCAGTTGAGATAGCATCTCCCATTGATGCCCGGTGTTCCGAACTATTATGCCTTTTGCAGCCTATATTGTAGCTAGTGATTTCCTTCGGTCTTGTTTAAGCTCCTCAAGACCTGATATTGTGAACATGAATCGTGTGATTATTCAATCGCAAGTGGAAAGGCCAAGTGAGGCTCACCTTACATGGTCAGATGGTTTGAAGTTGGGATTGTTCAAGGAAAGTTCAAGATCTTTGATTTTGTAGGAGATTCAAAGTCGAATTGAATCTTAAAAGAGGTTTTTATCGAGGCTCATTTTATTAATTTAATATCGTTATCTTTTTTAAGTTGGAATTATCATGGTGGTCTATCGAACAGTATGAAGCATCAATTTATTCATTCTTGCATAAGGAAATTTCAATTGCAATTTTTTATTTTGCTAGAGACTAAAGCGAAATCAACTTCAGATGGTACTTTCGAAGGATTTGGGGCCATAACGACTTTGATCTACATTGCATTAGTTCACAAGGTTCATCGGGGGGCATCATTATCTCATGGAATCGGGCTATTTTGACAGGAATCTTTATTACTTCCTCTTTGCTTTGGGTAATTCACTTCGAGCACTTTAGAATTCCATGTTGTTGCATTATATGGGTCTACGGTTTGGAATGAGCGTAATCTAATGTGGCTAGAGTTGGTCCCTTATTTACGTTGTCTCGAAAATGTTATTATTTACGGAGACTTTAATGAAGTATTGTACAGAAATAAACGCTCTAGTTGCTTGACTTCACCATCTTTGTCAACTTTACTTGGGCTCGTCAACAAATGTGATTAATTGATATTCCACTTCAAGGAAGAGACTACACTTGGCATAACATTAGATCCTTTTCACACATTGATAGGTTATTAACTTCTTTAGAAATTGCAGATAGGTGGCCTGAATTATCGATAAGAACGATGGACACTTCTCTCTCGGATCATTTCCTGATTTTATTTCAAAGTCACAAGCATGTCTTTGCGAGGCCAAAACCTTTCTATTCCTTAAATTATTGGTGGGATAACAGTGATTTCCTTCCTTTTATTCTCAATAAATGGGCAACAATTTGTAGAGTGAACGTTAACAGGGATTTCTCTTATTTGTTACGAGCTTTAAGCAAGGCGATCCGTCCGTGGCATGCTTTGAACTTCAGTCAACTACAGCAGCAAATAGATGAGCTAGAGAGACGGGGTATTGACTTAATGGGAAGTAGTGTTATTCGGCCTCTTGAAGATGTTGCGATGGTCGAATTACTCTCTTTAAAATCCGATTTAGCTCAAAAGAGATAGCACTTGGAGAACATCAAATTTTAGCAATCTAGAGTTAAATGGACTCTATTGGGTTATAACAACATGTGCTTCTTCCATAGAACGGATTCAGCTTGATCTCGGAATAATCGAATAGTGTGCCTTGATTTGAACGGTTTGATTTGTTTTGACATGAGATGAATTTCATTGGCTATTTATGAGTTTTTTCATATCTCTTTCCAGCCCCAAGGTTAATTCCTTTTTCACTCTGTAAGCTCGCATTCTCTAAGGTTACGTTAATTCAAAATCAACAATTGAATATGGCATTTTCTGAGAAGGAAGTTTGGGATGTGTTATGTTCGTGTAACGAAAACAAATCACTGGGACCGGATGGTTTTAACCATTTTTTCTACAAATGTGCATGGGATCTTCTAAAATAGGACTTCATAGATATTTTTTACTATTTCTTTGAGACTTCATTTCTCCTCATTCACGGTTCTCATTTTGAAAATTCTGGGAGATTGCATAATTCAGAATTTCAGACCGATATCCTTGATCCATGGAGTCTATAAAGTGATTACGAAGTTGCTATCCTCAAGATTAAAATTGTTACTACCTTCACTTATTTCAAGAAATCAATTTAACTTTGTCAAAGATAGAAGCATTCACGAATTTTCATTCTTAGCATTCGAAGTGATTTTCTAGATCTATAAAAGGTGGCGTTCATGTTTTATCTTGAAGTTAGATTTTCTCAAAGCTTTCGATTGTGTCTCGTGGATATACATTGATGCGGTTCATACAAAAATGGGTTTTTATCACAAATAGATATCTTGGTTACGGGGTTGCCGTCATAACTCGACAACGTCTATTTTACTCAATGGTAGTGCATAGGATCCGATTCATATCCAAAGGGGGGTTAAACAAGGTGATCCCCTATCTCCATTCATCGTTGTTATAGCGATTGAGGGGTTGAAGCAACTTATTGACATGAGCATTCAAGAGGGAATTCTTCCAGGATTCAAAATCAATGATAATTTACCAGACATTTCATTGTTATAGTTTGCCGATGACACTATTTGTTTTCTTTCGGCAAATACGTCCCTCGTTCCAGCTTTTATCAGAATTTTACGGTGTTTCGAGATCATCTCAAGGCTTAAGATTAATTACAATAAAAGCTCTCTCCTTGGTATTAATGTCGACAATGTCTCTCTACAATCGGCAGCCTTAACACTTGGATGTAAATTGGAAAAATTTCTGATATCTTACCTTGGCGCACCTCTTTCCTTCAAGAGTTTGAAGATCGAAAATTTGGATGCTTTGGTGATGAAATTCCAGTAGCGTTTAGCATTGTGAAAGCGGAAATTCCTCTCCTTCGCCAGTTGAGAGGTCCTAATTAAATCGGTATTATAATCTCTTCCGATTTATTTATTTTCTCTTTTTAAATTACCAGAAGCGGTGAATAAGAAACTCGTAAGCATCATGAGCAATTTTTTATTGGGGGCTGATAAGTGTATAATTACCCTTATTATCATTATAATTTTAAACGTTAAACACTATAGTTTAAGTCATTTTTATACTTCATATAAAAGATTTCACATGCTATGTAGTTGTTTTTAATGCAAATGCAGATACTAGGTAAATCTTAGGAGTAAAATGATCTAAAGTGGAATTCTATGAAAAAAGAGTGAAGAAGGTGCAAAAAGATGTGTGGAACTCAATGATTTGGCTTAGGATCGAAGCTGTCAAAGATAGGTGAAGTTGCAAGGAGAATTCTGAAGAAAATGCATTTCACAGTCACGATAATCGTTCATGATCACGACTTATTCTTCTTCAGAACAGAAGTCTGCCAATCAAAGATTCACGTTCGTGACATGTATATCGTGGTCGCGACTTGGATGGTTTTCTGGTTTTATCTTCTTAACTACCAACCGCCAGATTAGCATGATCAACCACCATCAACTACCATCAACTACCAATGAAAAGACACTTATCAGAAGTTAACCAATCATGAAAAGGTGCCTATCTATTGTAGATGAAATCAAAGCTTCTCAACCAATCATAATGAAGAGATGCAATCTTTCACCAATGGACACAACTCTTCGTTTGGATAGACACAACCCTTCGAACTCTATAAATAGGGCTCCAAACCTTACAAATTTCATGCTTCACCAGAGAGGAGAACATTAGAGTGCAATTATAGAGAAATATAGTGTGTGCATAGATAGAGAGTTCGCTACATTCATAAGTGTTAGCGAGAAAATGTTTAAGTGATTCGAATCCTTGTTTCAATCACTAGATTTCTCTATATTCTCGAGCGATTGTTGTATAAGTGTACTTGCAAATCACTTATCAATAAAAGTTTT